>VDFB02272532.1:0-32939 GCA_007258455.2 Sequoia sempervirens
TTCTTGGAGGTGGATACCAATGCCCTTGAAATTGCTTCCAATTCCACTAAGGTTGTTGCCACTAGGGTGGAGATTTTTGATGATTGGACCAAGCATTTGAAGGGTTACCCTAAGGATGTGGTGGATATCCTCCATAGTTGGATGGATATGGGAGCTTCTATTGGTTACTAGATGAATAGGAATTGAAATATGGCCCAACATAAGATAGTGGATTAGGTGGCATACCTTGTCTTGGAGCCCAATGCTTCCTTTTTGCAACATAGTAGAATTGATCTTTTTCAACCTGGATTAGCTTAAACTCGGGTGCAATTTGCTTGCTTTCAATATTAGCTACCATCTTGCATCTACATTCCTTCTTCTGTCTGCAATGGGGGAAATACTTTTCCAACATTGCCTCTACCTCCTCTTATTTCTTCTTGGCCTAAAATGTATCTAGCTGAGTAGCTACACTGTTTATAATGTCTTGCTTGAAATATGTGAGCAAGTGTGTGATCTCCATTCTTGAGACTCCACTAGTGGATGACTTACCCATAGACGATTGGTAAGCACTCCCTTTCTTTGAAGTTTCCCTAGAGTAGTTTTGGCATATTTTCTTGATGTCTTCCCAAGGAAATTTGGTGATATCTCCTTCTCCCATCAAGTCCAAGGCATTAGTGCAACTCTTATTGATTCCTCTTAAGAAAATCAACTTTTGTGATTCTTTGTTGAGGGTATGGTGTGGAGATTTTGTAAGCAAAACAAAAACCTTGAAATGTAATCTTCCAAGCTCTCATTCTCCTTTTGTTGCATCCTAAAAATGTCATCTCCTCTCATGTCACTACCCCTACAATACTCCTTGTATTTCTCAAGGAACTTTGGGGTATGTGCAGGATTATGATGGGACAAAAAGTGGTGATATGATGGGTATTTGTACGGTATGTGGCTGACAACTTTTTTTTTACCCAAAATTGATGAAATAAAAGGATTTTTAAAGGAGAGATTCTCAACTTTCCACCAATATAAATTATGCTTTACTTTGAATTTAATAAATAATTATTATTCATTTTCCATTTGAATTACAACTAAAGTCTTAATTGATAGGATGATTAAAAAACATCTATAGCTTTTAAACAGTGTCACATTTTTTGAATCCAAAACATGTGTCACATTCTATGCTTCACATACTATAGGATTAAAAAATAAATAAATAATTTTTATTAAGTTTTGACCAAGTTAAGGTGATCAGACATACAATTTTTTTATATTTTTTAAAAGTTGTAATAAAAAATTAATAATTAATTATTTAGTTGGAAAAAAATTACAAAAAAATATGCATCACATCTCGACATAAGTCCTCTACTTATATATAAAATATTATAAAAAAATATTATCATTTTATTGTGGTTAAAGTGGTCAGACAGACACCTACTTCTTATCTTTTCCCTAAAATTTAAGTGCTACTACATTGAAATTTAAAATTTTCACCAAATAGATTTTTTTTTTTAAATAGACCTAGTAGTTTAGAAACTACATTCAATTTTCTATAGATTTTATTTTTACATATTTTTGATATAATATAGATAACTTATTCAAATTTTTACGTCAAGCTGCCTAACTCTAATTTTTCTGAATTTTTTGCCACTTAAGGAGTTGTTTTTTCCATGATGATCGTGCACATACCCTTTGTCTTCATGTCCTCCCAAGTTTTGATAGTATCTCTGCCTAGGCTCATGAACCATATTAATGGAGCTTCTTTCAAAGTGGAGGGAAATAGCTTAAGCCTATGGGCATTGGTGGTATAGTCATAACTCTTGCAAAGTATGTCAAACTCAAACAAGAAGGTATCGAGATCTTCTATAACAAGTCAAACATAGTCATAACTCTTGCAGAGTATGTCAAACTTGAACAAGAAGGTATCAAGATCTTCTGTAACAAGTCCATAAAACTTAGGAAAGGCTAAAGCAAGGATATTTTTGAGGTTACCAACTTCAATCTAATGGGAAATGGGGAAAGGAAAATCTTGTTGGTTAGGTTTATTTCTATTTGCATCACCCATGCCTACTGGATGGATTTCCCAAACAAAGGGATTCTCAAACTGATTTTGGTTTTTAGCGAAAGCTCTAGAACTAGTCAGATTAGGAAATGCATCAAAAAAAGGGGTTTAGCTCTTCTTCTTCTTCATTCCTTGGAGGATTTGGAAGCTCTTCTAGTTGGAATGGATTAGGATTATTAGGAAGGAATCTCCCATAAGCATCTCTTCTCCTTCCTCTATGCATATGGTATCAACTCACTATCATCCAGCTCACACAAAGAATTGGAAAAGAATGAGGGGGATCATTACATCCTACATGAGGGGTATGCTAAGAACAACTTTCAAAAATACTACAACAAGAAAACTATCAATGACTCCAAAGAACTTCCTAGTTTTACACCATCCCTAGCAACGGCGCCAAAAATGTTTGCCTCCTACAATGATTCAACAACTAGGCCTTTATAGTCATGATTCAGAGATTGGAAATCTAACCTGAATAGCTATTTCAATCATCATGAAGTTGCATTTAACTTGTCAACCCAGGGGCATGAACTTGAAATGGGTCAACACAATATGTGCACTAGGAAACCAAAGTAGCCATTTTCATTCTACAACTAAGAAAAACACAACGTTGAAAGTAAATTTCTTAGAAAGGAATAACATAAATGCTAACCATCAATCAACAATTACACCAAGATGAAATGCATGACAAAAGTGAAAATCTAAGCAAGCAAATAGGGAAATACTTTATTTTCTTTGGCTATAGTAACAATCACATAATAGAATTATAGTGGTTGCAGGAATAGTAGGTGCCAGATTTTTAACTAATTACTTAACAGAAAGTAATACTAAACTAAAGGATGAATTACTCACCAAGTGGGCCCCCTTGGATAAGTATCCTCTAAAACTAATGAGAACTCAGATGCTCAAACTTAGAATTTCATTTCATTCATTGTAAATCATGAGTGCAAAAGAGTAGTATATCTATATTATTGAAAACTCAAGAATGCAAGTACAATATCAAATCGTACAACCTTCAGAGAAGGAGCATCTAATCCTTATTTATACTACCAACTAAACAAGGCAGTCAACTCCAAGAACCAGGAGGATGCCATTTAGGGAAAATAGAGAAAGTGGGGTGATGGTTATGAATGCATGGAATCTAGTCAGACATGCATCTCCAACCACAGATTTAGTGTTGTAGTAACGCACGCATTTTCTCAACATCAATAATGACCACTACAAGGTGGTTACATTCAGTTTGCATGAGGAATCTCTTGTTGTCGACCTCCTTTGACCATTGAACGATTCTCTTGTTGGACGTTATGGTGCATGCCTAGCTAGCAGTGTCTTCCTCAATTTAGCATCCTCAAATTAAATCTGCATGGAAATGTTAGTATGCACAATAATTGAATATTTGTAACCACCTTAAGGAACATTCATTAACCACATGCAAAATTAATATAGACAGTCCATATAACATGCCATTATCATTAAAGGTTTGTAGAAATAAGATTAAGCCCAATGGACCTATAGTTTGAGGAAATATCATAAAAGTATCAACACTTAATGTCAAAGCCTATGATAACTTCAGCAACTAAATCACAAATTCCACCCAAAAATGAGAACATAAACTAGACTCATCAAGATCTTCAATTCAAATACCTAGGCAATGAATTCTTTGTAGTGATTTGTCCCACACACAAAATCAAGGAATTAATTGTTAATGGAGTTTGGATCTTAGATGGGTGGAGTTTTTACATTCAAAGATGGAGGCCTAGATTTGATCCACTCAACCATTAGGTGGAATCAACCCAACAATGGATAAAATTGCTAAACCTACCCTTGAAATTTTGGGCCCCTAACATTTTGGAAGAAATAGGCAATAACCTGGGATCCTATTTATGTGCGGAAAAGTGATTGGAACTAGATGGCATTAGCACTTATGCTAGATTAGGTGTAGAAAGAAAGAAATATGATTGGAGCTAGCAAGAATTAGTGCTCTTTATAGATTGGGGAAGTTGGTCACAAAATCTCACATCAGATCCTCTCCCCAAAGGTGAATTGGTCAAGATAATTGGATAGAGATCACTCAATATGCCTATAGTGAATCATGAGGTTGGAGCCTAGATATCTAGAGTGGCTAGTTCATTGAATTAAGTGTTGACACAACCTAAAAAGGCACAAATGGAAGAACAAGGGAAAGAGGAAAATAACCCTAGAGTGTCGTCTGAGCCACAGGATAGGGCCTCTACCTTACATGCATCGTCAAGTGATCTTAATTAGCATATCTTTGAAGCTATTGATATATTAGGAAACAAGGTAAGGGAAGAAGACCTTAATTCTCTAATCAAAGTTGGCAACAAACTAACCAAATTGGCCAAATTGGAAAAGAGTGGTGCATTTAGTCTGGAGGAGGATGAACTTTTGTATGACTAGATGGCTAGTCCAACCCTTGTTGAGGTTGATTGGCAACCAGAGGATGCAATAGCTGGATAGAAAGAAAGCAAAAGATAAAATTTTACCATTTTACCTCAAGGGGAATTGGGAAAGCTTGGTATTGACCAAAAAGAGACTCTCAAACCCACTCCTAATTGTTGGGATATCAAGAAGTGAGGGAGAATTCCCAACCAAGAAAAACTAAAGTGGGGTGGTGAGGCCAATGGAAAATTGAAAATAAATGAGATGATGAAAGTAGGGAAGGGTGAAGCCCTTCTTGAACAACAATGAAACTCATATCTTAGAATGTTAGAGGCTTAATTTCCCCTAACAAAAGGTGTCTTATATGGCACTAGATAGAATCTTTTCAAGTGAACGTGTGTTTACTGTAGGAAACTAAATTAGGGGAACAATAGAAGGTTCTCTTTGGTAGGAAAATGAAACAATGGAAAATGTGTGGGGTAAACATGTTCAGGCCCTTGGGTGGTCTCATGATCTTATGGAAACCTCAAAGAATGTTAGTTGAGGAATTAGCTACTAACAAACATTGGATCATGTGTAAGGTAAGAATTTTGGCATCCAATTTATCCTTTTTTCTCGTCAATGTCTATGGTCCAGTAAGTTGCATTCAAAAAAGGAAGGTTTGGGAAGAACTAGCAGCCATATGCAACAACTCGAAGTCCAAGTTTTGCATCATAGGTGGGGATTTCAATGCCATACTAAGATCAAGGGATAAAAAAGGTGGGATGGCAAGAAAACTATAATCTCATATTGATTTTTAAGTTTTTATGGAAAGAAACACATTAGTTGAATTACAAATGGGGAATGGGTGGTTCACATGGACAAACAGAAGGAGGGGCTTCTCTAGCATTGTAAAGAAACTAGACCACTTTTCCTTCAAGGCAGATATGGGACTATTCCCATATACTTTGGAATACAAAACTAGCCATGGTGCTGGCTCAAATCATTATCCGATCATATTGGAGATTACTGGAGAAAGGGGTCCTACCAGATGCCCTTTCAAATTTGAAAATATCTGGTTCAAGGATCTGAACTTTATGGACCTAGTTGTGCAATGGTGGTCGGGCTGCAATCAAGGAGGTTCTAAGATGTTCAATATAGTTTTCAAACTAAAAGCATTGAAACAAATATCAAAAGTTGGAATAGGGAGTGTTTTAAAAATATATTTGAAGAAAAAAGGAAAACAAAGGAGGAATTAAAGGGATTATTGGAGAAAATAATCAGGAATGGCATGAATGAACAAAGTTTCTTAGAAGAGAAGCTACTTCTAAGCAAGTTGAATGATATTTTGGCCAAGGAGGAGATCTTTTGGCATCAAAATTCTAGGGATATTTGGCTAAATGTTGGGGATAACAACACCATATTCTTCCACAACTCCACAAAGGTGTGTAGAGAAATAAACAGGATCACTTGCATCAAGGCACCAAATGGAAGAGTACTAGATAAAGTGGAGGAAATAAAAGTTGCTACGATGGAATAGTTTCACAACCTATTGAATGACTGGGAGGGCTCCATTCTAGAGGCTCAAAAGGATCTATTAGAAGGAATCTTGGCAATAGTGACTAAAGCCCATAACACAATATTAAATAACTTCACTGAAAAAGAAGTAAAGGAGGCATTGTCCCAGCTCCACCCAGACAAGGTGCCTAGACCAGATGGATTCCTTGTTGTCTTCTTTCAGAAGTGTTGGAATATAGATGGAAAAGAGGTCACTGAAGTAGTCGAGGATTCAAGGAACTCAGGGTGGGTGCTCAAAGAAATGGATGTAACACATTTATCACCCTCATTCCAAAGAAAGAGAGACCAAAAATTTTGGAAGAATTCAGGCCCATTACTCTGTGCAATACTATATACAAGGTTCTCTCAAAAGCGATAGCTAATGGAGTGAAAAAGCTACTACCAGAAATTATATCAGATGAAAAAATGGGATTTGTCCCTAGGAGATCCATTTTAGATGGGGTAATTATAGTACAAGAAGTGATCCACTCCATGCAGAAGTTAAAAAATCTATCCATGCTAATTAAGTTGGACATCAAGAAGGAATATGATAAGGTTAACTAGAGATTCCTATTCAAAGTAATGGAGGCCTTCGAGTTTCAGAAGGGATGGTTAGATTGGATCTTTGGTCAGGTGGCTAGCCCCACATATTCAATGCTTGTGAATGGTTCTCCTAAAGGGTTTTTTAACGCCTCTTGTGGTCTTCGACAAGGGGATCCTTTATCCCCATTTCTCTTCATCATTATGGCTGAAGCCCCTAGAAGATCCATTAACAAAGGTTGGAGAGAAGGAAAGATATCAGGGCTACAAGTCACCAATACTCTACTAGAAATTATACATCAACAGTTTTTTCATGATACAATGTTGTTCAGTACAAGGTAGGAAAGGGAGGCAAGGAAATTCAAGCATATCTTAGAAAAGTAATCTTCATCATTGGGTCGATAGGTGACTGTGGAAAAAATAAAGGTTTTCTTTTTCAATACTAGGGTTGATAGAGTTCAAATTTTAAGGATTTTGAAATTTAGAAAGGGAGCTCTTCCTTGCAAATATTTGGAACTCACATTGACCAAGGGACTGCAGCTTGGTAACACATGGAACACCCTAATAGAAAAAAGTGAAGAACAAATTGTCCTCTTAGAAGAGTTGGTGGTTGTCTTGGGGCTGGTAGACTCACCATGCTCAAGTTAGTCATAGCAACTCTACCAAATTACATGATTTCATGCCTCCCTCTATTGGCCAAAGAAATCAGGTCCTTTAACTAGAAAATGAGAAATTCCTTCTAGGAAGGTGGAGTTGGTATAAAGATTTTGAAACACCAAAAAAAATCTTTGGGGGAAAAAATGATTTGGGCCATTCATTCAAAGAGGGAGCTCAAATGGGTAAAGATTGTGAGGGAAAAGTAATTGGGAAATGAAAAAAATAACATCTCCACATCCCACTCCCTCCTTGAGGGATCAAGAATTTGGAATTTTATAAGGAATTGCAAATTTCTTTTACAGATTTCCTCACATGAGAAATAGTGGATGGGAGATCAACCTCCTTCTGGGAAGATTCTTGGGAAGGTGGTCAGAAACTAGAACATGTTACATTGGTGGATGTCAAACGAGTCACAAAATAGGTGTGGGGGGATAAGGTAAGAGATTATATGGAAGTATCAAGCCAAAATGGTATTCTCACCTACAAATGGAAATGCATTTGCAATTTAGGCTTGGACAGTGGGACTATGGAGATTTATGAGGACATGTTGAATAACCGCTATATATGTCTTAGATAAGGGCATGATAGGCTAAGCTAGAATGCTTCAGTTGATGGAGAATATAGTGAGAAATGTGGCTATAAAGTATTAACCAAATTCAAAGATGTAATTGAATGCCTACTATCTCTCTTATGCTAGAGAAAAGAGTGTCTCCCAAAGCAAGAATTTTCACATGGGTTGTTGCACAAGGTAAGGCATTGACTATTGATAGGTTAAAAAAACTGGGTTATCAGGGACCCTCACATTGCAGTTTATGCAAACAAGCTAAAGAAGATGGGGACCATATTTTCTTAAGCTATTCATACACTCATTCATGTTGGTATTAGCTACTCTCCAAGTTGCAATGGCATAGCATGCTTCCAAATAGATTATTACAATTTCTCACTCGATGCCCAATCATTTATAAACAAGCAATGTTCAGTAGTTTATGAATTGCAAGCCCATCTATTGTGTTACGAGAAGTTTGGAAAGAGCAAAAATCACAAAATTCTAGGACAAAGAGATGTTTGTTCAATCACTAATAAACAAAATCGATACTTGCATAGTGGAACTGATCAACTCAAAATCTAGCTAGAAGGTGCCAAATAAGATCAATTTCATGGCTTGGGATGCCTCTATATGAAACACCTAGGATGGTCTTCAAATTCTAGCCTTTGGTGGTGACGGTGGACTCAAAACTCAAAATGAAAGAAACAAACTAAGGTGGTTCCCTCTGGCCAATGGGTAGTTAAAACTCAATTTTGACGATGCAACCAAGGGAAACCCAAGAGCCTCTGGGGTTGATTGCATTGTTCGGGATTGGAAGAATAAGATAATTGGCATATTGGCTTCTCCTCTCCCGGTGGGAACAAACAACATGGCAGAGTTTCAAGCACTAATCCAAGGCCTTAAATTCTTCCATGAAATAAAGGAAACAAAGGTAGAAATTGAAGGTGACTCCACATTAGTGATTAATGCCTTACACTCAAGAAAGGTGATAAACTAGAAACTGGGAGTGCAACTAGACATTCCATTGAGCCTAGCAAATAGATTTGAGGCAGTCATGTTTAATCACATTCTCAGGGAGGGAAATTTAGAGGTAGACTCCCTATCCAATCACAAGGCAGATGACTTCTCTATCAGGGAAGTGTTTCTTTGAGTGGAGATTAGCAGTGGGTGATCCAGGTGGATCCAGAATACCTAAAAATTTCATAGTCTCAGAATTCACCCAAATCAACATCATTGGATAAACCTCACTAACACAGTCTTGACGCAACTTGAATGGGCTCAAAAGAAGTTTGTATTCAAAAGTTATGTGTAGTCAAAGATCAGTCAAATAGATGAATGGAGTGGTCAAAAAGGGTGAAAAAATTGGTCAACTTTAAATTTGGAAAAAATGATGTCCAGTTGAAGAGTTCTTCATGTTGATTCTAGAACTACATTCGGTTTTGAAAATGGATTCCATATGTGAAAGTTATGGCTGGTAAAAGGTTGGTCAAAAGTTTGATTTTGGTTGACTTTGATGATGCAGCATGTTGAAATGGCAGGTGGTGACATGGTAGGTGTGGTGAGTTGGCATGGACATGGTGGAAAAAGAAATATGGATTAAACCATATTGTTAAAGAAAAATATATGGTTTAAAAGTTAAAAGGAAAAAGGAGGATTTGGTGGGATTTTATCCCTTAAAATCCTCTTGCCTTGCCCATAAAACAAGGAGAGAAAAAAATCCATAAGCTCATGTTTTAAGTTATTGTCCCTATTTAAAAGGTTAAAACTAAAATCTTAAAAAAGTAACATAAACCCCTATTTTTAAGCTTTGTATAGCCCGAGAAAATAAAACTATAAAGGGCTTAAATTATATATTTAAGACATATTGAAAGATTTTATTGGGATTTTTAAAGGGGTTTTTAAGGGCTTGGGTTAATATGATCCCTATATTAAAGATTGTTAAATTCAAAATAGGAGATAGGGGAATATTTAGGATATATTTTTAAAATATTATCAAGGGGCTTGCAGAAATTGAATAATATTGTACAGGATATATGTAGATTTATCCATGTAAATAAGGGGAAATTGTAAGTGATTTTTACTTGTAATGGGTGATATGGGTTGATTTTTGTAATCATATGGTTGTAAACCATATTGGGAATTTTTTATGTATAAAAGGGGTGAGAGTTAGGAGTTTTGTAATGGAGTGAAGACATTGAAAATTCTCTTGGAGAATAATTGTATTATGGGAGAATTATTGTAATTGTGAGAGTTTGAGGAGAGAGAATACTTTCAGAGGAGATTTTTGTAAACACGAAGACATCTGAATTGCCTTCAAGTGTTGAGAGAGACTGTGAGGAGAGTTTTATAATGTAGGTTTGGAGCTTGTATATTGTAACAAGGCATCTTTTGCTTGGCAATATTAATGAAAGTGGTCCAACATTGAGAAGTGGACCCAGAGACGTAGCTCATATTGAGCTAACTCCGTTATCAACCTACATGTGATCCTTTTGTCTCCTGTCTTATTATTCTCCTCTCTTTTGTCTAATTTTCTCTCTAGTTTAAATTCGGTATTTGAATTTCTAATTACTTATTTGGTAATTTCAGTGGTTAAACAACATAGTCACACAATCCTGTTGTGATCAGGAAGAAATTGTAATTAGGATTAATTTGCAAGTTTTTTTGTAAACCTCTAATTACACATCAAATTGGTATTAGAGCTGGGTTTGTAGGAAATTGCATAAGTGAATGTTAACTAGGTTGAAACTAAAACAAGGAGTAGGTGCACTTGAAGAATGTAATCCTGAGATTGGAAAATGAAGGACTTTTCCATGAGCAAAGATTGTAGCTAAACAAATTCCTATATAGATTGATGAGAAAGCTTTCCAGAAAGCATTTCTCAAAATGAAGGCTATGGCGGAAGTTATTTTCCAAGAGAGGCAAGATCGATAGAGGAAAAAGGAACTCAAGGCTAGAAAGAAGGAGGAAGTTGAATCCTCATTGAAAGATGACAAAGTTAAAGGAGTAGGAGGTGGTGGTGACCCTCCTGAACCTCCATCCCCATCTTCTTCTTCGTCCTCTTCTTCTTATTTGTCCAACTCTTCTAAGAAGAAACAACATATGCAAGCTAATAGACCTTTGTTAAAACTAGATGTTAAATTCAAGTTGCCTATATATAATGGTGAATTGGAACTAGATAACTGGCTTAAGCAGATCAAAGTGTATTACAGGGTTCAACAGATCTTGGATGATTCTTCCAAAATCTAGCTAGCTACTCTTAGAATGGGAGGCACTGCATTGTTTTGGTGGGAAAGTAAGATTCAAGATGATCTTGCTACAGATGGTAAAATTATTTCATCTTGGTATGAATTTACTTATGCTTTAAAAAAATAGTTTTATCCTTTAGGTTATATGAAACAAGCTATTATAGACTAGCAAAATCTAAGACAGGTTAAAGGACAAATGGTGCAAGAGTATACACAGGTGTTTAGAAAGAAAGCACTTACTCTTGGCATTCCTCTTTATAAACAAGAAAATTTATTAAAGTATATAGGTGGTTTGCATTCACATTTGAAACATGCAAACTTGATGTTTAATCCATCTAACTTTGATGAAATGTGTGTACAAGCAACCCATATTGAAGTAGGTGAAAGGAACATAAGTTTTAGTTCAAAGAAGGAATTTGTTCATCCAACTGAAGGGAGTAAGAAGGGTAAGGAGGGGAAAACAACTACTGTGAAGAAAGAAGAAAGTGAAAAGCATACTTGTTCACATTGTCAGAAGAAATGGCATGTAGATGCAAAGTGTTGGAAACTGCACTAGAGTTGAAACCCAAGTGGTTTAAAGAGTTTAAAGGAAATCAAAAGGCCACAGTTGTCATTCAGGATCTTGGATCAGATTTTGATGACGAAACAAAGATTGCAGTTGTGGGTGTGAAGGGTAAGACTTTTGTTGATTCTTCCACTAATGTTTCATGTGCTTCTACTTCTAAAAGTCATGTTATTCTTGAAGATAGAAAAAGATGTGAATTGTTTCATATAAGGGTGATATCTAAGAACTCTAAAATCAATACAATAATTGATAGTGGGTCCCAAGTTAATATAATTTCAAAATAAGTTGTTAAATAGTTGGGATTGAAAATAAAGCCACACAAAAACCTTATCCATTAGGTTGGGTGTGCAATGATAACAGATTGCGAGTAACTAAGCAATGCAATTTAAGATTTGCAATAACATCTAAGTTTATAGATGACGTTGAATTTGATGTGGTTCCACTTGATATTTGTGGGATTGTGTTGGGTAGCCAGTACTTATATGATAGGAAAGCAATCTTCTACAAGAAACATAATAAGTATCACTTGTTTAAGGAAGGAATTGAATACACTATGCATTCTCATCCAATTAAGACTGATAAATATTTTGTGACAATAGGACAATTGAAAAGGGTAGTTAATGCAAAAAAAAAATTGGCACTTATGTCTGTACCACAAGAAGTGTCATTGGGGTATGTGCAGGATCATCATGGAAAAAACAGGCCCTTAAGTTGCGAAAAATTAAAAAAACAGAGTTAGGCAACTTGATGTAAAAATTTGAATAAGTTATCTATATTATTTTAAAAATATGTAAGAATAAAATTTGTATCAAATTAAATGAAGTTTCTAAACTACTAGGTTTAAAAAAATCTATTTGGTGAAAATTTGAAATTTCAATGCAAAGTACTTAAATTTTAGGAAAAATAAGTAGGTGTCTGTCTGACGACCTAACCACAATAAAATGATAATATTTTTTTATAATATTTTAGATATAAGTAGAGGATTCATGTCCCGATGTGATGCATATTTTTTTGTAATTTTTTTCCAAGTAAATAATTAATTATGAATTTTTTATTACAAATTTTTAAAAATATAAAAAATCATGTGTCTAACCACCTTAACTTGGTCAAAACATCATGAAATTCATTTTTTTTTTAATCCTATAGTATTTTAAGCATAGAATGTGACGCATGTTTCGGATTCAAAAAATGTGATACCGTTTGCAAGCTATAGATGTTTTTCAATCAACCTATAAATCAAGACTTTAGTCGTAATTTAAATAGAAAATGAATAATAATAATTTATTAAATTCAAAGTAAATCATAATTTATATTAGTGGAAAGCTAAGAATCTCCTTTAAAAACCCTTTTCGTTTCATCAATTTTGGGTAAAAAAAGAGTTGTCAGACACATACCCTACACATACCCATCATATCCCCACTTTTTGGCCCATCATGATCCTGCACATACCCATTGCATAAAAATATATTTGATTCTAAGGTTGTTCCAGTTATGAAAGATAAGTATGATGTTGGTGCATTCTTTTTCTCATCCGCAAATTCAATTTTGTTATTCATCCTTCTACTTTTCAGTAGTGTATGGTTGGTAGCAACAACGTTGAATGTGGATGTGTATATGGCTAATGTACTTAATAATATCACTGCAGTTTTGATTGTTGTTATGATGAGTTAGATGTATAGGTTATAGAAAGGAAGGATAGATGATATTGGGCAAGTGGGGCAACATTTCCCTAGCTCAATTTGTACATAAACAGACCTTTTGGAGGTCCAAAAGCTTCTCAATGGGGAGGAATGATCTAGGTCGATTCAGAATACCTAAAAATATCAGTCTTAGAATTCATCCAAATTAGCATCATTGGATAGAGCTCACTGACATGGTCCTGATGCAACTTGAACGGGCTCAAAAGGAGTATGTATGCAGAAGTTATGTGCAGTCAAAGATCAGTCAAATAGGTGAATCAAGTGGTCAAAAAGGGAATTAAATTGGTCAACTTCAAATTTGGCAAAAATTATGTCAAGTTGAAGAGTTCGTCATGCTGATTACAGAACTACATTCAGTTTCAAAAGCAGACTCCGTATGTGAAAGTTATGGCTGGTCAAAGGTTGGTCAAAAGTTTGATTCTGGTTGACTTTGATGATGTCAACATGCTGACATGGTAGGTTGTGACGTGGTAGGTGTGGTGAGTTGGCATGGACATGGTGGAAAAAGAAATATGGATTAAACCATACTGTTAAAGAAAAATATATGGTTTAAAAGTTAAAAGGAAAAAGGAGGATTTGGTGGGATTTTATCCCTTAAAATCCTCTTGCCTTGCCCATAAAACAAGGAGAGAAAAAAATCCGTAAGCTCATGTTTTAAAATTAAAAGCCCCTATTAATGATCATAACCCCTAGTTTTAAGTTATCTTCCCTATTTAAAAGGTTAAAACTAAAATCCTAAAAAATAACATAAACCCCTATTTTAAAGCTTTGTATAGCCTGAGAAAATAAAACTATAAAGGGCTTAAATTATATATTTAAGACGCATTGAAAGATTTTATTGGGATTTTTAAAGGGGTTTTTAAGGGCTCGGGTTAATATAAGCCTATATTAAAGATAGTTAAATTCAAAATAGGAGATAGGGGAATATTTAGGATATATTTTTAAAATATTATCAAGGGGCTTGTAGAAATTGAATAATGTTATACAAGATATGTAGATTTATCCATGTAAATAAGGGGAAAATGTAAGTGATTTTTACTTGTAATAGGTGATATGGGCTTATTTTTGTAATCATATGGTTGTAAACCATATTGGGAAATTTTTATGTATAAAAGGGGTGAGGGTTCTAAGGAGTTTTGTAATGGAGTGAAGAAATTGAAAATTCTCTTGGAGAATAATTGTATTATGGGAGATTTATTGCAATTGTGAGAGTTTGAGGAGAGAGAATTCTTTCAAAGGAGATTTTTGTAAACACGAAGACATCTGAATTGTCTTCAAGTGTTTAGAGAGACTGTGAGGAGATTTGTATGCAGGTTTGGAGCTTGTATATTGTAACAAGGCATTTTTTGCTTGGCAATATTAATGAAAGCGGTCCAACGTTGAGAAGTGGACCCAAAGATGTGGCTCATATTGAGCGAACTCCATTATCAACCTGCGTGTGATCCTTCTATCTCCTGTCTTATTATTCTCCTCTCTTCTATCTAATTTTCTCTCTAGTTTAAATTCAGTATTTGAATTTCTAATTACTTATTTTGTAATTTTAACGGTTAAACAACATAGTCACTCAATCCTGTTGCGATCGGGAAGAAATTGTAATTAGGATTAACTTGCAAGTTTTTTTGTAAACCTCTAATTACAAATTAGTGGGTGGTAGGGTGAGTGGCTCTCCACATTAGAAGTTGTGGAGAGCCAGTAATAATGAGATTACCATATGTCAAGTGACGCTAGATGATTGGGAAACATTTCTGGAAAACCTCTATGGCAAGTCAGTTGGTGGGTTTTTCACGATTGCCTAAGTTGGGAAATATGGGACTGGTGTATGTGTTGAGTTCCAGAGTGGCAATTTTGCTACACGATGGTTGGGTCTAATCATATGCTCAATGCAAACAAGCTTTGCTAGAATGGAAACATGGTATTAATGTCTGATCTTTTCGCAAGTAGTACTTGGTGTTATGATTATTACAAAGCACACAATTTGGTAATTTGGTGTGTCCTTCGAAAATCATGAAGATAGATTCCCATAGGTGAGCTAGACAGCGTGCATCATACTTCGGCTAATATCATGCTTTGCATTCATATAGAGCATTGATGGGGAATTAAGGCTTTGACACCAAGTGTGAAAAAGATGAATATATTTTACAGTTGGTCTACAATTTTTTCATCCTTTTTAGAAGGGTATGCGCAAAATCATCATGGAAAAAATAGGCCCTTAAGTGGCAAAATATTCAGAAAAATCAGAATTAGGCAACTTGACATAAAAATTTGAATATGTTATCTATATTATTTCAAAAATATTTAAGAATAGAATCTATAGCAATTTGAATGTAGTTTCTAAACTACTAGGTCTATTTTAAAAAAATAAAAATCTATTTGGTGAAAATTTGAAATTTCAATGCAGTTGTACTTAAATTTTAGGGAAAAAATAAGAAGTGGGTGTCTGTCTGACCACCCTAACCACAATAAAATGAGAATATTTTTTTATAATATTTTATATATAAGTAGAACACTCATGTCCCAATGTGATGCATATTTTTTTGTAATTTTTTTCCAAGTAAATAATTAATTATGAATTTTTTTTTCAACTTTTATAAAATATAAAAACTCGTATGTCTGACCACCTTAACTTGGTCAAAACTTCATGAAATTCAACTCTCTTTTTTTAATCCTATAGTATGTGAAGCATAGAATGTGGCGCATGTTTTGGATTCAAAAAATGTGATACCATTTGAAAGCTATATGTGTTTTTCAATCAACCTATCAATCAGGACTTTAATAATAATTCAAATAGAAAATGAATAATAATTATTTATTAAATTCAAAGTAAAGCATAATTTATATTGGTGGAAAACTTAGAATATCCTTTAAAAACCCTTTTTGTTTCATCAATTTTGGATTAAAAAAAATCGTCAGCTACATGGGCCATCATATCACTTACATATCACCACTTTTTGGCCCATCACGATCCTGCACATACCTAGAACTCTTGCTTTCCTTTCACTCTAGTCTACAAAATTCGATGGGTGAACACTCAAAGTTCATTGTTAAAATGTTTGTGGAGACCTAGACAAGCATTGGGGTAGACACACCTATAATGTTGGATTGCGCAATAAGGAAAATGGCCTTCCATAGGGCAATTACAGATCATCAACTCAAATGCTTGTTAAAGAAGAAGTATTACCCCTCATTTTGGCCATGATTAAATGGTTCTGGGGAAGGGATTTTTGAAGAATAAGGAGCCATTCAAGGTGGACATGTCCATCATTTCTGGCTTTCTAGCAGTCCTGCTTGAAATTCATATGGCTAAGAATGATATAGCCGCTTTGGTTAAAAAGATCTTCTTAGTAGACTACCTAGTGGGGTTAAAGGAGGTTCTCAATATTTCTATCACTAGCATGGGCATTTTATGTGCAAACAATTTTCTCAAATTCTACAAAGCCTGGGGAGGTTTTGAAATATTAACCCTTCATACTGGACATGAAGGGTATGGCATTGGTGGAGCATAAGCAAATTGCGGTGGTGGGCATGGAATTTCTTTAGAGGTCACTCAATCTCATCCCCTCATTTGGTGACCGATGCGTTCTAGACTTCAAGTCCTTTGCCTTGGCCAATGGCTTCCTTGGCATGGTATGGCCTTCTTAATTTGCAAGCTAAAGTGTCAGTTTAATGGGTTTTCCTTTTTGGTTTGTTTTAGTTGTTGGTCTTCTTGTCAGTCGCTTTTATTGGGTGTAGTTTGTATGGATCTAGTTATATATGTTTAGCTAAATATTGTCAAATATTTGGGCTAATGTTAGTGTTGTTAGTGTTTGAGTGGTCAGTGAACATTGCATATGCTTGGGTCTGTCTCATCCAAATTATCCTACAAATTTTCTCCTGCTTTGTAGACTTTATGTAAATCCTTTTTTGAAATCAAAATATACTTAAACTCTTACATGTATAAAAAAAAACCATGATATTCCATTCCTTCAATATTTCTAAACCCCTATATTTGACAAAAAGGAGGGAAAGGAGACCCCTGATACCAAGTAAATGATATTCCTAATACCTACCAAGAGATACCATATAGAAAGATGTACCTAATGAGTATTATTCCCTAAAGCTTGCAAACGAAAGTACTTGAATGGTTCATTAACCTATCTCAATGGTCTATCACTTTTATCATCAATATTATTGATAAATTTGTAAACCATTTCTTGTAAAAATTAAAAGCATGAACAAAAAATTCTAGGAAATTTTAATTTGAAAAAACAGAATGGGGATAGATTCACCACCTTCCTAGAGCTATGAAAAACTCTTGAAAATTACTTTTAGGCTTATGCTAGGAAATAAACTTGTCAAAAAAAATTGTCACTAACCTCAACCAAGAGATGGCCTTTCACTTGTGATTCTATTATTTTTGCATAATTGAAAAATAAGGAAACTGGGTAACCATTGAAAAATACCTTTTTCGATAAAGACTATCAAATTTTACAAAACAAAATCAAATATATTAACAACAAAACCAATGAAAAGTCTTGATTTTTGAGAAAAAAAATATATTTAGTGGTAGGGTGACTAACCTTAGAAGCATGTCCATGTTAACAAAAATAAAAACAATAAGAAACATTAACAATATAGACTACCTAAAATAAAAATAATATTTTTATCCCACAAGAACAATTGAGGCCTCCCATAAATATAATAAATAGTGCATTCACTTGGGGGAACTCATGGAAATTGTGTTCTAAAAACTCATTCAACCAAACATAATATAAACAAGTGCCACATAGTGGTGAGTACCTGCCTTTATAGCAATGGAAGTACTTTCTTTTGTAGTATTGTAATAAAACTATTTGTTGTTAATTATGAGGGAGGTAAATAAGGTGTTATCTAGTTGATAGATGAGTTGGCATGATATAGTGATTTAAAGGAAATATAGTAATAGTTTGATATCACTAGAGTCTTGCAGGCTTAATCTATTGAAATGTTACTTGGATAGTGAGTTAATAGTTGTTAGGTTTGATCTTGACTTCAAATTTGACTTGTACTAAACACAACTATGACTAATATAATTGAAATTAAGTATATAGAGTAAAATAATTTTAAAATAAATAAGATGAATCTTAAATAAATGAAAAAGTTCAAGAATGAAATATTTTGAAACAATATAAATATGTTATTTACTTAGAATTTATATTTGAAGAGTTAATTTTAGTTCTTATCCTAATTCTAACCCTAAGTTTAATCTTAATGTTAATCCTAATCCTAACTCTAATTCTAACCCTAACTACAACTTTGATTGTAACCTTGACCATATCTTTAATCTCAATCCAAATTCAAACTACAACCCTAACCCTAGTTATATTCTAAGCATAACCATAAAACATGTTCTACCCCAATTGTAACCCTGTTTATAAGCCTAACCCTAAGTCTAATCTTAACCATGTAATAATAGCCCTAACACTAACCCTAAATCTAATATTAATTACAAACCTAACCTTATACCTAACTCTTATTTTGACCGAAATGAGTTTTTGAAAAAATGATGGGCATTCGCTACAAAGTGTCGTGGCTGAGCTAGGGTTTCTATGCCCTATCTCGGCCTTCGGTTGTTTGTTGAAGCTTACTATTAGAGCGGGGGGTATTTTCTTATCTACAAGAGGGTGGTTGTGGGTGATCTATTTTTTCCTCTGTATTTTCTTGCTTCCTTCTTCATTTTTTCTTGGCGACGGTTCTTTTCAACTTGTTGTGGGTTGTGTTGACCTGTGGAGTGGTGCAAGAGGATCTTTGGTTGTGTGCTTTGTAAGGGGATCTTGTGCCTTCCATAAAGAAGGGATTTTTGATCCTTTTTGTGGTTTTCTCCTCTGCATGCCTTGGGTAAGGGTGCTTTTTGCTCTGGTGTTCACCTATTCTCTATCGGTGTTTCTATTCCCATACGAGGGTGTGTGTCATTCCTCATGGAGGGGCATACGCTGGCTGATAAGCTTGATCATGGTCCATTTATTCCTAGAGGAAATAAAAAGTCTGTGAATGTGGGTTACCCCGGGTGAGGGTTTGACGAGGAATGATGGCCTTCGTTTTCAAAAAGTAAATGGTTGTTTGGAGAGATCAAAGAATCAATCGATGCTCATGATACAATCTTAATCTGTAGTAGAGGATATGGAGTACTACTATAACCATGTTTTAATTTGTAAGTTCATGGGGATGTGGGATTCATTTCCCTTTCTCGATTTGTGGATTTGCAAAACTTGGAACCCTGAAGGTGATTTTGATATCTTGCTAGCAACAAATAATTTATTCATGGTAGATTTTTCTTGTGTTGCTGATAGAAATCAAGCTTTTGAGGGTGGACTATATTTTTATAATCAAGTGGGTTTATTGATTAAACCATGGCACATGGGGTTCAATTATGTTGTCATTTCTAAAAGGTTAGATAGACTCTCGGTGTCCAGTTTTTGGGTCAGCGATAGATGGGTGACTAGTTATGAGATTTTGGACTGGCAGGGCTTAGATCATTGGCCAATCAAACTCTCTGTCTGTTTGGTGAGGTCTTCTACAAGAAATTATTTTAAATTCCAACTCATGTGGCTTCAGGATGCATCTCTCCATGACCTAGTCCCTGGGTGGTGGAGGGATGGTAAGCCAACTTTTGGTACTGCTATGTATTCCTTTGCAAAGAGGCTCTAGTATGTCAAGTATAGGCTGAAACGTTGGAACAAACACCATTTTGGTAATGTTTTCTAGGCTAAAAGGGTACCCAGGAGCACTTGGATTCCATCACTCAGCAAATCCAAGGATCAAGGACTTACTAGGTGTTGAGTGGGCCAGAGGTTGCGAATATAAAGGAAGTGAGGAATGGGAGTTGCACAAGGAGATTTTTTGGAAGCAAAAGTCTCTCATTGATTGGTTGTAGGAGGGGGATAGGAATACATCCTTCCACAATTCGATGAAAGACAAAAGGCAGGGAAACATTATAACTTCTCTGAAATCCCCAGAACTTGAGGACCCTCTTCTCTCTTCGGCTAGACTTTCTAAAAATTCTATTTCATACTTGTCTACTTGTATTCCTAGCTTGGTGACTGAGGAAATGAACGGTTCTCTCCTCAAGCCAACCACTCTATTGGAATTGGAAAATGTTGTGTTTCAGATGAGGAAAGGTAAATCTCTTGGTCCTGATTGGTTCCCGATGGAGTTCTTTCAAGAGATTTGTGAGGAAATTATCAAGCTTGACATTCTTGAGGTTGTTCAGGAATCTCAAAAGAATAAGCAAATACTCAGAGCTTTTAGTGCCACCTTTTTGGCTCTCATCCCTAAGCGTGAGGGAGCTAATTCTTTGGATCTCTTTAGGCCTATTTCCCTTTGCAATGTAGTGTACAAAATCATCACCAAGTTGATTGTTGAGCACTTGAAGCCATGGCTAGACAAGTTGATCTCTGAGGAACAGGGTGGGTTTGTGGGTGGTAGGCAGATTTTGGATGGTGTGGTCATTGTTGTAGAGACTGTGCATTTTATGGCCTCCTCCAAGGAAAAGGATTGAGAGCTTTTGGATTTGGAAATGATTGGATTGATTGGGTCTTGAGCTATGTCATGACTACTTCCTTCTTTGTGCTCATCAATGGTGAGCCTTCTGATCTTTTTGGGGCATCCTGGGACCTTTGGTAGGGTGATCCTTTATCTCCATACCTATTCATTTTGATGGAAAAAGGGTTTGGGAGATTCTTGAAATCTCAAGTGGAGCTTGGCTTTATTCAAGGTTGGCGGTGGGACAATAATCTTCTCCCCAGTCTCATCTCTAGTTTATGGATGACACAACACTTATGGGCATTGCTAGAGTTGATGAAGTGGTCAATATAAGCAGGGCCCTAGATTGTTATTTGGCAGCTTTGGGTCAAAGCATTAATGAATGCAAGTCTTTTATTTATTTCTTTTTAACACTCCTAACCTCATTCAACAAAGGATTGCAGGCATTCTCAAGTTCAAAGTAATCTCACTATTGTTTTTCTACCTTGGCATTCCTCTAGTTGTTCACTCCTTACCTCAAGTGTTCTGACAGGATGTTATTGAGAAGTTTCAAAAAAATTTAAGTCATTGGACGTTTAGATGACTCTCTATTGCAGGGAGAGTGACTCTTTTGTTGTCTATGGTGTAGGCTCTCCCTTTGTATAGGTGCTTTGTTTTATCAGCTCTTGCTAGCTTTGTGAAGGACTTTGAGGCCTTTTGTTGGTAGTTTCTTTGGTCTACAAATATTCTTTCATGGAAGTGGAGTCTGGTCAAGTGGGATGTAGTTTGTTGTTTGAAGCAAGAGGGTCGTCTCAGGCTTTGACGAGCTGATTTAAATGGGAAATCTTTGGCTGCTAAGCTTTATTGGAGATGGTGTTCTCAACATCAACAGACTTGGGCTAAGATCCTCACCTCAAAATACCTTGGGATTGTGGATGGAGAGGATGTTCCCAAGTACACTCTCAAGGGTAAAGGATCTATGGTTTGGAGCACCCTCAAGAGGGGAGCCAAGTTGATTAAACAAGGCTTGTTCTAGATTTGCAGCAGGGGTTCAGAGGCTCTCTTCTGGTTTGATTCGTAGGATGGAAATACTCCTATTATGTCTACTCATCCTCATTTTTAGGACCTATGTAGACATATTTTAGATGCAAGATGGTCTCATGTGGCTTATTTCAAGTCTTCTCAATTTTTGGATCAAGCTTTGGTGTGCAATTGGAAATACCTACATCAATGGCCACCTGGAGGTACAGAGGAGGATCATAAGGAGCTTGCTTGCATCTTCGCCAGTAGGGTGTATAGCTCCCTTCTGGAGAGGGATGTTCTGGCTTTAGTAGGAGACTAGAAAGGAAAATTCATTGTGGCCTCTGGGTATAGGGTTCTTGATGAATAGTTGTTTAGATCTGGAACAAATTTTCTTGGCCCAAGTGTAACTTTTTTCCCTAGTTGGTGATTTATAATAGATGCCTGACCTAGGAGAATCTTTGGAAGTGGGGATTTCAGGGCCCCTTTGTGTCTGTTTTATGTGCTAAAGTGAGGAGAATACTTCACATGTCTTCTTCCAATTCCCTTTTGTTAGGGTGCTCTAGCATTTTTGGTGGGGTCTCTAGAGTCAACCGTGTTGGTATGCTTCATCTCTTGAGGAATTTTGTAGTAGGCTGGGAAGTTCTATAGCTAAGACTTCATTTCTTTACATTGCTTGGTTGATTGGTCCTAGCTTTATCATCTAGAAATTTTGGTTGTAGTGCAATCGTAGGATTTTCTTAGATAAGAAGCTTCAAATGATGCAAGTCTGAACAAGGATATTGGGAGCTCTATAGGAGACTTTATCGGTTTGGTGTGACCTTTTGACCCTTGTGGATCCTAGAGATATGAGGATTTTTTAGAGTTTGGGGTCTCTTGTTGCGCCAAGGATGAGAAGAGGCCTGGATTTGGTTGAAGTGTTAGAGAGAAGGTTCAAAGAGATGGCCACTAATGCCTCCACCTTTGGGGGTGCTGAAGATAAATACGGATGGGTCCTCTAGAGGTAATCCTAGCCATGCTAGGATTGAAGGTGTTGGTAGGGACTGCTTTGGAGTTGTTGTGCTCTTCTTTTCTAAATATTGAGGCCTGCATTCTAATAATTTCATGGAAGCCTTTGCTATTCTCTCGGATTTGAAGAGGGCTTGTGCCTTTGGTTGGAGAAGGATAATTTGCAAGTCTAATTCCTAGATTGTAATTGACTTGCTAGAGAAGCGGTAGCTGGAGGATGTTAACTGGCAATTGACAGGTGTGGTTAGATAAATCATCTCTCTGGGGGAGTCCTTGGACTCTATCACCTTTCGCTATATCCCTAGGGAATGGAATAAGGTGGCAGATGGTTTGGCTAAATGGGCTTCGGAACAGAGGGGAACTTGGAAATTGGATGATTGGAGTGTTCTTCTAGATGGTCTTTCCAAGGATCTTAAGGACTTGGTTGTAAAGGATATGAGATGTGTTATGTGTGTTGCTTGATGGTTTTGTTTTAGGACTCTAGTGGGTAGCTTGTTTCTCTTGGATTTGTACTTCTTTCTTGATTTAATAAAGTTTTTACCCTTTTTTATTAAAAAACACTCTTATTTTGACCTTAAAATTAAGACAACTTTTTAAGTGTGATTTAGGAGAGCATTATTTACATTTTCCTAACTATATATATAACCCTTATTCTAACCCTCATTCGAAATTTAAAATTTAAAAGTCTATCCCTTATTCTAATGCTACCCTAACCCTATTTTAACTATAATTCTAAGCCCAACCTAGTTCTAACCTTTTAAGTCTAACCCCAATTTCAACCCTAATTCTAACCCTACATATAATTATGAATAATATAATATAACTAAATAATAATATAATATAATAAAGTAGAATAATTATATAAATATAAATAATATAATATAATATAAATAAATAATAATAGTATAAATAAGTAATAAATATAAATAATATAAATAAAATAATATAATATAACAAATATAAATTATATAGTATATAATATAATGTATACATCTTACATTTGACAACAGTTTAATTGCTATTAATTTGTATCATTAAATATTATTCTTGAACCTTGATTAAGTATTGATTAAATGTTTGTGTAATTTATTATTTATCTACTATAATATATAATATATTATTTTATTTATATGTTAAGTTCCATTATATTATATATAAAAATAAAAATATAATAAATAATAATATCTTATATTATATATAACATTATACAAACATATACTAGCACTTGCACCAGAAGAGGTGCAAGGGTTACACCGATAGAAAAATATAAGATAGGTATATGCACACCTTGATTATGGTTGCATAATTGTATAAAAAAATATCAATTGTATCTAGAAATTAAAATAGACTTAATGTTTTCCATTTTCCTTTTACTCCTCAATATAAAATTTTTTTAAATAAAATTTACACAACTAACCCCACCAACATCCATATCCCCAAAAATATTTTCCCATTTTGATTTAGCAATATTATCACGAAAACAATGAGTCTTAAAGACATAGGAATGCTTCCCATTAAAAAAAAAAACTTTTCCTATGATCCTTAGTTTAGTAAAATTGAATTTTATTTAACATGAGATAGGAAGGCAGTCTATATGCTTTATAGCCATGCTAAATTACTAAACCCAAAAAATACCAAAAATACTCAACGTAAGGAAAAAATAGAGAGGTTGCGACTGGGTGGGTGCACTTACTTATCAAATTAATTATAATACTAAATATTATCCAAAGTGAGAATGCATATTGACCATTTATTAAGTAATTGAAAATTTAAAATCTTTTGTATATTGATTTTCAATTAATTATTAACTAGCAATTGCACAGTTTAGTGGTTTGGTGTGCAATGGGTATGCTGAATTATTTTATGTCAATTAGGTAAGAACAAAAATGCAGCTGGACAGCCACAAATATGGTTCTAATTTTTATATCATAGCCCTAGAAGGGCTGACACGGTCATGTAGAGATCATGGTCAAAGAGCTTGGAAGTTTTCAAATCAACTTGACAGGGTATGGACATCCGTAAGGATAAACGATAGAGGAGCTTTATTGGATGTTGTTGCAACTACCTTGGCAGACATGTATGGAAAATGTGGAAGCATAGACAAGGCAACTAAACTGTTTGAAAAAATGCCCCCATGATTTTTTTAATTAAGGCTATGATAAATCATTAAATAAAATGCAAAAAAGAAATCAAATTTAAAACTCATATGAAATCCCCAACAGGAGCTAGACTAAAATCTCTCTGCTCAAAGGTTCTCCAAATTTCAGTGGGGCGTTCTCAAAATGGGAAAAGCCATAGACACATAACGTACATAATTATTTGTCTGGTTGGTAGTGATTACATCGTTGCGATGTGAGGCTCTGTACTGAACATTAAATCAAACGCAAGAACCGACGCAAGTCATTCAACGGTGAACAGGGGGAAGTTGACCGAAAACTACAGAAATCAGATGGCTGAAGGAATTTCAATGGTCGGCAGACGATAGCCGCCCTTCAATTGTAATTTTTAGCTTTGTGCAGTTCAAATAGGATACGCCTTCGGCAAAAAAAATAGAAAAAGGTACATTCTAAAGTTTAAAAGCTTTTGTATCTTTTGTATATTTGTCTTTTTTTTTGAGTTGTGGTAGTTTGTACAACTCTCTATGGTGTAATGTTTCCTTGGTACAGTGTTTTATTGCAATTTTTTAACTACTCTTTTTTCTTTTTTTATATTGAGGGAATGCAATTACAAATAGAAGAGTAGTTATAAAACTGCAAGAGAAGAGAGAAAAACCAACATAGACAAAGAGCAATACGAGCAGCTCTCAAGAACTAAGGATACAACAGCAGCAAGAGATGAAGAGAAACAACAATACAAGACAACGAGCTGTAAGAGCAGCTCTTAAAAAACAATGGAAACAGCAGTAACAAAACTAGAAGACATACAAAAACATGACAGCACTATACATCTTGTAAAATGGCACTTAAGCCTTGGCTAATATAAATTTTTTTCTTGCTCACTAACTGTTCAACTTGTAGCTTGATTTGTTGAATATGGAAACTCAACGTTGGATTCTTCAAAACGTCCTTCTGAAGAAGAGGAAACAAGGCAACAAGACAAAACAATATATCAAAGTAAAGCCTTAAAAACATAACTTCCTGATGATAGTGATTGATAGTAAACACAGCTTTGCATCTATTTCTCCATATATGTAACAAAATTATATGTCTCACACCATCAACAATTCGATTATCATACAAACTAGCTCCAAGAAGAGCTTCTTTCCAGCTTAATTTATGAGTGAAGATAGCAGAAAAATCATTGAACACAGAGTTCCATAGCTTTTTAACCAACCAACAGTTCCAAAAAATATGCTTCATGTTTTCATGATTGTGACACAAAGGACAGTTAGGTGGCTGGATCATAATACACTTTAGCCTGTCCTCAATAGGCAGTTTAAAATGTAGTATCTTCCAGGCAAGTAACTAAGCATCAGAATTAACTTTAGATTTCCAAATTTGAGTAGATAATTTTAACCAAAACCTCTCACTGAACCTGCACTTCCATTTAGCATTTAAGCGTGACTTCAAGGGAAAATCAGGAAGCAGCTGCAAGTAAAATTTTTTTAAAGGGAAAGACAAAAAGGGATATGAAGACATCCATGTCCAATCCTTAAAAAAGTTGCAATGGATTGGAGTACACAACTTCATAGATAGCTCCTCTAACACCAAAGATTGCACAAAGATCATGAATGCTTCATATTTGTTATTCAAACCAAATAGATTTTTAACCACATTCCATGAAGACCAACACATTGATTGAAAATTCCACAAATTGCCAACATTACAAACCCCTTTTTTGAACAAAGAATGGGAATGCTTTGGGAAGCTTAATGCAAGGGGTTGGCCATGATAGAGGATATGTTTGTTCCACCAGATAGAGGAGGTGGAAAAGCTAAAACCAAGTTGAAGGGATTCACCTCCTCTCCACTTTAAGAAGTGAAATACATATTTCCAAGCCTTCCAGATGGATTGAAGAGGGAAAGAACCTTGATGTTAAAAAAGGAAGCATGAAGAACTTTATCTAGCTAGCCCACTTGTTGCCATTTGCCTTTAACTGAAGCATTATTAATCCGATGTCGAATGAGGACCTTCCATGGTCTGTCTCCTTTAATAGCTCTAATAATCCATTTCACAGCCAAACAGATCCCCTGAGTCCTTGGATCTATGAGACCTAAACCTCCTTTATGTTTCAGTTGGATGCAATGAGACCATGATGTGGATATATAACCTGGACTACCATCCCACTTGGCCCATAGAAATCTGTGAATAATTTTCACTAGGTCCTCATACCCTTTTTTAGAAGGCATCCAACATGAAGAATAATAAACATGCGTAGCAAGGAAAATGCTATTAACAACTTGGATTTTACTAGCCAAGGAAAGGAATTTATACCCCCAGATAAAGAGTTTCTGCTTGAGTCTATTGAGAAACCAATTCCACATGTCACAAAGAGAGACCCCAATACCGAAAGGAATTCCAAGGTACCTCATAATTTCTCCATGTTTAATATGTTTCCATTCTTTGGGAATCCATTGGGGAACAGCCCCAACTTGCACCAATAAGAATTTAGTTTTGTTATGAGCCAATTTAGAACTCGAAACTTCACAATAAAGCTCCAAAATATCCATTAGATTAGAGATATCTTTTTCAGAGTTTCGTAAGAAAAGTAAGCTGTCATCGGTATAATGAGAGTTAATAACAACAACATTATTAGGAATGGAAACTCCTGCAATGAGTTGCTGATTAATAGCATTTTGAAGGAGGTACCCCAAAGCAACAGCTGTAAGAGCATATAAATAAGGAGCTAGAGGACACCCTTGACGAATTGATCGTTGTAAAACAAATGGATCAGACATCATGTTATTGATGATGATACGAGCATTACCATCTTGGAACAACATTTGAATGTGAGAACGGATTTTAGGCCCGAAACCCAACCATTGAAGCATTTTAAGAATAAAGCTCCAGCGGATTCTGTCATAGGCTTTATCAAAATCCAGCTTAATTAGAACAACATTTTGGCCTGTTTGTTGTGCCCATTCACAAGTTTCCCATGCCAACATAATATTGTCAAGAATATATCTACCAGCAATAAAACCAGTTTGCTCTGTCCGGACAATCTGTTGCACCACAGGCTTTATTCGGAGAGCCAAAGCTTTTGCAATTATTTTATATGAGGTATTTAGTAAGGTGATGGGGCGCCAGCCAGAGACAGAGTCTTCCATTTTTCCTTTAGGAAGGAGCTTAATAATGCCTCCATTAATGATCGGACCTAAGGAGCCTTTGTTAAGGGCCTCTAAGTATAAACAGTAAAAATATGTCTTTATGTGTGGCCACATAGCTTGATAGAATTCCATAGGAAGCCCATCGCTGCCCGGGCTTTTATGAGGGGCCATTGAGAAAAGGGCATTTTCCAACTCTTCCAACGATAAAAGTCTATCAAGATACCGGCTGGACTCTATGTCAATCCTGGTAGGAATATGAGGTTTGACAATATCCTCAAGAATGTGTTGGATATCCTCCCATTGATCATCTTTAAAGAGGTTTTCATAAAATCGTTTGAAAACATGACAGATTTCAATAGGGCTAGAATGTAAGATATTGAATTCATCTTTTATAGCACCAATTTTTTCTTTTTTGTGTTTATAATTGAGGCAATTAAAAAAATATTTGATGCCTTTATTTCCTTCCTTTATCCAGTGTAATCTGGATCTAATCTTGGCCCCTTGGCTCTTTTTTCTATGTAATACATTTTCCTCAATACAAAAAAAGAAAAGAAAGAAACTATTAAAAACAAAAAAAGATGCATTCTAATACAAGATTCAACATTTAAAAATATTTCTAAATTTATAAAAAATAAATAAATTTAATAAAGATGCATTATAATATATACAAGATTCAACATCTAAAAAAAAATCTAAATTTCTTAAAAAAATAAATAAATAACTAATTTTAACTCATATCATGCACTAAATGCACGCATTGATAAATTTGTGAATGCATATACAAATTCCAAAAATATCGATGAAAAAACTACGGAATCTACACATTAAAATTATAAAAATAGATTGGTTTGAATAGCTGGAACATCGATGATGGTAGTGTGTATTGCACATAAGAAATAGTATATAAAACATAAAATAAAAATTTCTGTACAATGCGGTGGGACCATTGGTTAATGTGCACATTCTGTCACATAGACGCATGGAGACAGGTTGAAAGATATATGTGGTGTAAGGTGCATGTCAGCCACGTTTAACTTGCACTGCAAGCGTCACAAGGGAAAATAAAACATTCAAGGAGAATGCAGTTCGTCCGTCCTAAAGCACTCAGAGCCTGCTGTCCATCCTCCTGCTTCTGAACCAGTCAGATTAAAAATAACCAACGCATTATAGAATAGAAGAATGAGAGGGAGCATTCACTTAGTTTGACAGTCACAAAAGTCGATTGGAAATCCATTGGCTACAGGCTAAAAATATCCCTTTCCCCTCTTCATTTCCTCAATCGCCACTTTAAAAGTTGAGCTGGAGAGCCTTTTTTGGATACTTGAGGAATGTATCTCCGACTCAGACTTTCATTGAACAAGATAAACAATGGGACACGGGAATATATGGACTGTGCAGTTGCTCGTTCTTCTAGAAGGGAACAATTTTAATTTCGCTAAAGTGGGAGATAACCACGGGATGGAAATTTTACAGAAATTTTACCGTTCAAATTATGAGAAATGAACATAGCTGGTCAGGACAACACTACCGTCTTTTTCGACTGGCTTAACCAGCACACTCTAAGCGTTGACCGCTTAGAGTGTTCTGGTGGGCCCACCTGTTCTGTTCCGTTCTCCAACCCATTTCCGTTCCAGTAAACACTCACCGTTATTATGTAGACACTCACGGTTAAAGCTAGCGGTCAGCAGTTCCCGAGCGTGAAGAAAACCAAATTCAAATTTCAAACCTGTTCCCGTGCGTGAAGCAAACCAAATTCAAATTTCAAACACCATTGCTGTGTAACTGGGGAATATTAGTGGATGCCATAAAGTGTCGTGAGGGAGTTGCACTGTGTCACCGTATGCAACAAACAGGTCTCCAACCCGATCATTATACATTTTCCAGTGTATTCTCAGCCTGTGCCAAAATGGGAGCGTTGGAAAAGGGTTTAGGTATCCAGCAAAAGCATAAAGAATAGGCGACTTTTATCAGATGTAGTTGGAAATAGTCTAGTAGGCATGTTTTCAAAATGTGGAAGCATAGACAAGGCTCGTGAGCTATTTAACCGAATGCATCAAAGAAATATGGTTTCATGGAATGCCATGATTGCAGGATATGCACCATATGGATCTTTTGAAAAGGCTTTAGAAACGTTTATTTCAAGCAAATGCAATTGGCAAGTGCGAAGCTAGCCTCTGCAACCTTTAGCGGCATCTTCCCAGCCTGCGCCAAAATGAGAGCTTTGGAGCAGCGTATGGGCATCCATCAAAACATAAAGGATAGATGATTGTGTCAGATGTAGTCGCTACTGCTCTGGTAAACGTGCATGCAAAAAGTGAAATCATAGACGAGGCACGTGAACTGTTCGACAAAATACCTCAAAGAAATATGACCTCTTTGACAACACATGCCTCAAAGAAATGTGATTTCATGGAATGCAGTAATTATAGGATATGCACAAAATTGAATTTCGCAAAAAAAATCTTCGAATTAATGAAGCACTGCATTCTCATGGAGGAGGACTTCTTAAAAAATTAGCAAGTGTTATTGAAAAAATTTAGCAGTATTTTAAAGCAGGTGGTCCCATGAAATTTGTAGTGCAGGTTAAGCTTCAAAGTTTAAGCTCTAAAATTTAAGAAAGTGGTGGTCTCATGAATTTTATTATTTTGTGTAACAAAGTATAGAAATATAAAATGATAAAAAGAAATAATTGGTGGGAATCTAAAAACTTTAAATTATTGACAAGTAGCAGAAAATTTCATAAGCTGGTTAAGGCAATTTCCAGCTCCACCCCAAATGCACTAGTTTAAAATTATGAACTAAAAAGTAGAGACTTCTAATTATTTAAAAATAGATTTTAATTACTCTTATATCATTTTTTGGCCTCATGGAACCCCTTGTTCCATAAAAATAGTTTTTCAAGCTCCTCCACAAGACCACAATCTTAGAATTATTTTACAACGATATTGTTTTTTGATTTGGATCTTAAAAGTGATGTGACTTTCTCAACCATCTATACAAATTTGGGCAAATGGTTTGAGGTTCAAATGATAAGGAGTTTAATAAAAGATAAAAGAATTAAAAGATCCCTAGATGTAGTTGGACTGAAGGCCATAAAATGGTACATGCATTTTGTGTACAAGACAAACCATATAAGACATAGAAGATATATGCAAAGTTGGAGAAAATGGCTTGGGAGATTAAGGTAGGAGGATATTTTCTAGATTCAAGACATTTACTTAGTGATGTGGACAAGGAGGAAAAATAATTATTTCTCTACCATGATGGTAAAAAGTTGGCAATTTTTAGGGCAGGGAGCCTAGCTCAATTGGCTAAAGCATCCTGTTGCAAGCAAGAGGTCACGAGGTCTAGTCTCCCCCCAAACCCATGGTACCAGAGGGCATGTCGCGCCAACACCATCAGTCATGTGAAAAAAGGTTTACCAAGCGCACTGCAGTTTATAGGGGGACGGATACCCATCCGATTCCTACAATCTAAAAAAAAAAAAGTTGGCAATTTTTTTTGGTTTGTAGATATGCCCCTCAAGAACAACTTTAGAGTTGTGAAGAACCTTCAAGTATGTGTTGATTGACACATTGCAATGAAATTAATCTCCTCAATTACTACAAGAGAAATTATTGTGAGAGATGCAAATTTTTTCCATGATTTTAAACATGGAGTTCTATGTTTTTAATGGAGATTATTGGTGACACTAAATGAAGTGATTTAAAAAATAGGCTCACGCTATAATACTGCGCACCATGTCATACCTAAACTAATATTGAAGGAGCAATTTTTTTTTTTTTTAGAAACTTAGATTTTGCTTTTGTTTTTTGTTTTGAGAATTTGACAATATAGACTATGACATTGGCTTCATAAAATTATATGCATAGAGTGCAATGTAGATCACTACTTATATATGCTTTAGGTATTTATCAAAGATTAATTTCATGGATATTTAATTGAATTGCTTTCATAAAATCAACATATATATGATACATGAAAAGTTGGAGGAGGTGGAGAACAAGTAAAAAATAAAAGGTGAGGAGCACTTCAAGTAAATGGAAAGATGCTTTACTAGCAGGAAATGGGAGAGGGATGCTCACAATTACTCGACATTTTGTATAATTCTTTTGTTTGGATTAATTATGTTATCTTTTGTCTATGTTAGGTTGACCATTTAATTGCAATAATACAGTGGGCCCCTTCAAACAACAATATGCATTTTCATTGATACTTTTGAGCAATTGACAATTTTCTACATAGTCCATGCAATAACAAGATCTTCTAGTCATGACATGACATTTTAAGTGGGCCCACTTTGTCTTTGGATGGATCATCAATAGAAAAAAGCATGAAGAGGTGGTATTGTACTTAACACCTTATAAGCCACTAAAGCTAAGATCTAATAGCTCATGAGAGTTAAGACAATTCATAAGAAGAAATGCTTGTGGGTGCTCATTGGCCATTCAATGTATATGACATATGGTTCTAGCTATTTGATGAGCCAATCCTACATCATGATAATTCCCAGGTTGGATACCCATGAGTTCCTCAATTTAAAATTACTTCAAATTTGGCCTTAATTCTCCAAAATAAATTTAGTAAGCAAGGACTACACAAGCCAACAAACTCTAAAGTATTTCTAGGCTCAATCAAGCATTTTATTTATTATCAATGAAATGTCAATATCTTGACATGGGATTTGTAGGTGAATTTGACTACTTAGAGTTGAGTGCCTAATGAGGTAGGGATAAGGACAATGAAAAATCTAACCTTAAGGTTGCAAGTGGTCATGCCACCATTAAGGCTCTAGCCCTCCTGAGTTGACAAAGGTAGTTGTTGTAGGTGATAGCCAACATAAGTAAAGATGGAACTTCCCATATCAAATTCAAATATGATCTTCCCACACCAACATAATAATGAAATGTAGTAGCATGAACCAACTTCCAAAAGAAAATCAAGTGT
>VDFB02272533.1:0-26861 GCA_007258455.2 Sequoia sempervirens
AGAGACCTAATTGTCTCAACACCTTGCATCATTCTCGAAAGGAACAAAGATAATACATCATAGCATAAAAATGAATAGAGATACAAGAAAATAAAAGTCACAGTAGATTCATTTTCTTTGTATCCTTATGCCAACAAGAATAGGAGTCATCCAAAAAAAAAAAAAACACAAATACATGTCAAGAAGCACATTATGAGAAATCACATCATGTGCAAGTAAAAACACAAAGACACAAAGGCACTGCACATGTGGTTTGATCTATATTGATTCGTTTACATCCTAATCTTTCTCATCATAAATGGAAGGGGAAAAATACAATAAAGGAACTATAGTAAGTGTGGTACAAGAAGTACAAAGTTTAAGAAATGGTGAGCCACTCTCATTAGGTGTATCATTATGGTTTTCCCCATCTAAATTTATTGATTTAGAAAACATAAGATGATTTGTTATGGTCTCCTTTTAATTCTTTTATTTTATCTTTAGATTCATCATCAGAATGTGTCACAATAGGTTGCATATTAGTACTATCAGCATGATCGTGAGCACTAACATCCATATTTGTATCTAGTAATATGTTTATTCTTTGTCTTAGTTGAGAAGAATAAGGTTCAACTTTATGATTCGATGAGGGTGGTGGAGTAGATTCAAGAAATGATGAGGATGGATGGGTGGGAGGTATTTCATCAATATTTTTTTGGATGGATGGTTGATCACTAGGTAAGGTTTTACACACTTTAGTAAGCTAACGATCCATAGCTTGAAATTTTTGTTTGTGTTCTTTTGCACTTCTATTTATTCTTGTACGAGCATTATCTTGTGAAGGAGGGATTGAGTCATTTCTCAACATTAGTCCCTTTTGTTCCTTTGTAGGAGGAATCAATGGGAGTATCAAAGGTTGAGAAACCATAGGTTTCTTAGGTTTTTGTACAAAAACTTATTTTTTCCTTAGGAGGCACAAATTTGATCCCTAAAGGCTTTATCAAATGTTTGTCTTGTGGTCCTTTATAGGATGGTAGAGTAGGAACCACAACATACATGTCAAAAGGTCAAGGAAGAATACCTAGTTTAGGCCAAGGTTCATTCACTACCTTTGAAGTAGGAGGAACAACTATCGTAGCCACTCGAGAGCGAGGGGCCTCATGCAAAAAGTTACTAAGGGATAATGTATCTATATGCTTATCTTTAAACTTTTGATATGACACAATTAAATAATCCTCATGAGGTTTAACATGTTGGATTGGTTGAGCCCAAAGTAATCTAGTAAAAATATTTCATGAGAAGCCAAAGGCTTAAATCCACCATGGTAAATAATGCATATTTGTTCTTCAAATGGGAATTTAAGACATTTTGAATAATTGATGGGACCATGTTTAGGGAGCTTAGCCATGGATGACCTAACTTCACATGAAACTATTCCAATGTCGAGATTATGGTAAATGAAAAATTGAACTCTTTAGGTCCAAATTTTAATGGGAGAGTTATAGAACCATCAAGAGCCTTTAATAATGCTTTTGATTGTTCATAATCATCTTTATAAAGTTCATGCACATATAATAATAATTCTTTGGCTATCATATTCACTATACATATGGGATCAATGAGTATTCCCCATGTGGGTTTATCCTTAATTCTACCAATAATATAAAGAGGACCATCAGATGTAGTTATAGAAGCATCAATATGTGTGAAATAAATATTAGGAAAAAGATTAGTTTGAATCGTACAAGGTTAAACATCAATAATTTTGATCTCATTAAATAGATCCTCAATTTCTTCTTTAGCTTTAATCATTGGAAAAAAATGGTACCAGATGTAAAATGATATTGACAAAAGGATTTTACATTAAATTTTAGTGGTAATGGTTTAGTTGTGTCAATAGATCTAATATGAGGAAGTTGAATCATGTTTTTGTTTAACAATTACAACATAAGAGCATGGAGAGAATCAATAAATTGTGAAAAATTTATATCTCTTGGCCTAAATTGATTTGGTTTTGTGGATGTAGTGGAAACTTCCATTTGGATGTTATTGGATTGGTGTTGCTTGTCCAAATTTATAATCCTTTGAATTACCCAAATCCTTTAAATTTTTCAAATTTCTCTTACTTGCAAGGGTTTATCTAAAAATATCTTTAGGATTGTAAAAACCATAAATCCTTCTTGATCCCTTGTACTCTTTTTATATTCTTGCATTGATTTTTTCCTTGGTCACTTGGTACCTTAAGTTATGAATCTAGGGCCTTTGTTTCATTTAGTAACTGACCTCATTTATCTAAGCACTAGTTAGGCCCATTACCTTTATTCACTTTTAAGTACTACTTAAACCCTTGTTCCTTGTTAGATCCCACTTTACACTTGGTTTCATTTCGTGCATTTCCTTCAATTCGCAAGCACCTTTTGTTTTATTATTATTCCCCATAAAATTGTGAAATGACCATCTGTTTCCTTTTGTTGCTAACTTGTATGGTTCTTCGCCAATCAAATCATACATCTTTCTCTTTTTAGTTCCTTTGGTTTGGTAACATTCTCTTTAGGTTCTCGATGTATTAAGATGTCCCACAATGTCTTTTAAGCCATATGTTTATCAACAATTTTTCCTAGTAACTTAAGTTGTTCATTTATGCATGTGCTTTTAAAAATATTTAAGTTTCCCAAAGAAACGCCTATCAAGTGGTCCCAACTTCATCCTAGTAAGTGTCAAGTGGTTGATTTTAATTGAGTCTCACTAGTTATAAACTTTGCAAAATATTTTAACCCTAAAAATTTATTTCTTTGTGAGCCCCCAAAAAGTACCCTTCATATAGTTTTAAGCTAAGTTGTTGCCACATCATATTAGCTACAATAATTTTTTCTTTTCATGCTAGCTTAAACCTTTGTGGGATAATATTCATTTAGTTCTTTGTTTCCCTAAAATCCCAAAATAGTACCACATTTCTCTTCATTGTTTATTTTGTTGTTTTACAGAAGAAAGCCTTGTTGGAGAGGCTTATAAGGTTTCCACTTTGTTCCCACAATTCCTTGAAACTTTGACATGTGTTCCATGTTAGCATAAAGGGGAAAGGGTATTTCTCTTTGTGGAAAGGATTTTAAAAATCTATGACTACAATTGATCTTCACCAAATCGATGCTTCGCATTCAAAAATAGAGAATAGTTATCATTGATCGCGTCTTCAAGCATATGAAGACATTAATGGCAGATTTGATCTATATCTACAAATTTTGTGACTATATTGGCTTAATTATATGCATTTATACCATTCAAAGTGAAAAATGAAGATTGTAGAGTAAAATTATTATGGATTTCTAGGTGAACGAGGGTTTTTTTCTATGGCATATCTAGGGTTTATAGAAGGATTTAAATCATAAGTGAATTCAAAAATTCTTTGTGCATTTTGGGGTAAAAAGGGAAATTTCTAGTTTGCTAAATATAGAATGTGAATTAGGCCTGTTGAAAGATAGTGAATGTCTAAAATTTTAAATAAATCTTCCTCAAAGTATAAAATTTTAAAGCCCTACTCTATAATCTCTAAAACCCTAAACAAACAAAGAAGCCATGGTCAAAACATTAAGGGGTGTTAAAAGAGAGTTAGATGATGACATTATGGCTTAGTTTCCTGGGTCATTCAAAAGGCTTAGAATGTCACAAGGCTCAGGGATTATGTTAAAAAAAAATTTGGATACAAATGAGAATTGCAAAGACCTCATTATCCCTATTTAGGGGTATTCCCTTTTCAAACATTCTTTTAGAAAATTCCTAGCTGATAGGCCCATATGGAACATTTGGAGATTGGGAGTTGGAATGTTCTAGAAGTAGAAAATGTGTTCATAAATGAAGACTTAATCATAGGCCTACAACCCCAAGAAGAGGGATTTGTATACCACAGATGATTTTTTTTTGATGAATCTGAACATAACTTACATTTGTAGGTATTCAATTTGGACCCTAATTCTTGGTAAAAAATAGACTTATGATCATTTTCTAGATAATATCAAAGACATAGGGATAAATTCAAAGTAAATTGGTTATAAAGTTTTAGGACTAAAGGGAACAAATAGAGAATTAAATAGGTTTTCCATTGGAGAATCAGATTCATTCAATTATGATATATTTGATGATCATTTGATAGGAACATACTTCTCCCTTTACCAAGTATTGTGCATGGATTGAAAGTCTTGGATGATAATAGATTTGATGGTGTTGGTTGTGTATATTTAGAGCAGGGATGTCAACAAGCTCTATTATTATGTAGGTTATGTTATAGATGGGATTCACATAACCGTGAGCTCTACTAAGAAGGACAATATTGTGGTCCATTTTAAATGGTACTCTCTATTGTACCATATCATTTTATTTAGTGAAAAAATAAATTGGTACCACCACATACATATAAGATCCTAAGATGCACAAAGACATTACTACTAGTGTAAGAGTGAACATACATATGGGACAAATATTGTGATAAATCAAACTATCTAGTCTTTAAAGAATACTTTGTTAGAGAAGTTCTTAGGAATTTTGGACAATCTATGGATTGGAGGCTTTTAGAATATGTAATAAGGTTTGTAAGGCTCAATGACCTTCACTAGGATGTAGGAATCAAATGCAAATGGGTTGATTGGTTCTTCTACTCAGATGCAATGGTGGTTAGGGTGTATGGCTCCCTTGTTGCACCATATGTTTTCCCAAGAACTATCCTAGAAAGAATTGCCTTTTTAGAAATTATATGGTAATTGAATGAGTTTGATAAAAAAATGTTTTAGAAACTATAAGAAACATATCATCCTTCCTTCTACAATTGTATTTTAAATATTTTTAGGTTGCTAGGGAAATATTAGAGTTGCTACTAAATAAATTTCTCCCATACAAGATGAAAGTGGACAAGGATAGAATGTGTGATCTTGAGCACTTTATCCATGATGCTAGGACTACTTTCAAATTGGTTACTTTTGTGCATGAGCCTAATAATATTGAAAATGTAATTAGAAAATTTTCTATGGAGGAAAATTCCACAAAGAAGAGAGAGCAATGGGTAATTATCCATATTAAAGAACATAAGAGCAAGCAAGAAGATCCTTCATATAAGAGTGCATACTTAGAGATTTAGGATTGTGTCATTAGGATCATGAGAATTTTTTATAATGTGAACAATTTTATTACAAATGTACCTACCCCACTAGTAGAGGTCCTTAACCTGGATCTCTCAAAGGGAGACTCCACAAATTCCACAAAAAATTACCCCATCACAATAGATAGACCATGGAGTGGAATATTTTGTGGATGATCCTATAGGTGATGAAGATCTAGAAAAAGATCCAAAAATAAGGCAATTATGAGGCCATATTTAAGAGTTTTGGTGGAAAGAATTTTAGATGATAGACTCCTTATTAGTTTTGAGATTGGATATCAAGTGATGAATAATGTGAGAGCATTAGCTTTCACTTAATTAATTCAAGATGACAAATTCATCACCACCAAGTAATTCAAGGATTTCATCATTAGAAATAAGGGAGAATATTTGTAGAAGAAATTGAAAGAAAACTCAATGAAGAAGGAAAAAAAGAACTCATTGCCCAATTTTGGAAAGAGGTAGATGTAGACATGGTTGTCATGCCACTTCAAAGGGGAAAAAAATTAATTAGGAGTGGTGGATTTTTTCTCCTATTAGGTTGGGATATATCATCTGCATCTACATTTGCTACTATCCAAAGACAAGAAGGAAGTGATCTAGTGTTATAATCAAAAGAGCAACTTGTTGCTCCATATTTTGGGTCAAGTTTTAATCCAAGGATTGAAACCTTGGAAATATTGTCAATTTTCCCAAAGACCAATAAACCCAAAGTAATTAATGATGCAAGCGAACTCATTGGAAATTTGATATTAAAGAATTAGGGGATACAAGCACCCTCCAAGTAGCCACCCTCACAGTAAATAATGCATTATTCACTAAAGCAATAGTTAAAAAGCTAGAAGTAGACTAGGTAAAAGTTAATGCCATTAATTTTAAGCTATAGGAATAGGTAAATATATTTACAAGGTTGTTATCACCTCCAAAATATGCAACTGAATATAAGGATTCATAAGAAAAAGAGGCTTTAACCCTTGAGCTTAAAAATTTAAGGGAAAATATCAAGTAAAGCAAAGAGGAAACAAGAATGATAAGGGAAGGAGGAGCTATGAAAATTTTATACCTTGTTGATAACATGTTGGGCCAAAAATTATCTAATATTTTGAGTCATGTTGATAAGGTCTAGAATTTTTTGTTTTGTTTTAAAGATGCATTCATTGACCATGCCAAGATAGAGGTTACATTTAAATACTTTCAAGTTAGTTGGGCCCTAGGAGTTGCATTATTGAAGATTATTGTAGAGTACTCCAATTTTGATCATGATTTTGTATCTACCATCCTTTCTAAATCTAACTCTTTAGATGATATCATATACCACCATAATAAATTCCAAGCACTCATAAGGAGGGATTTGGATGTTTTGAGGGTTTTGAGGAATTTCAAATGCCTCCTATATTGGATAAAGAGGGGGAAACAAAATATTTTAAGGAGTGGAAATCTAATTTTGTTGACATTCTCCCTCATATATATGTGGGAATAAATAAGTATGGTGAAATAAACTCAGAGCAAATAAACCTCTGCATGGACACGCTCTCCAAACCTGAGTACAACATGACTAGTTTCTTTGGAATGGCACATGTATTAATTGGTGATAAACATATGGATGGCATGATTAGGCTAATAAATTTTTCCCTCTTATATGACAACTTGTTATGAAAGCAAGATAATAAATAAGGAGATAAGAAGTATGGAGATTTGAGTTGATTCTCAATCAGTTATCATCATACAACATAAATCAAAGATCAACAAGTCAGATTTACTCCATTAGGTCCAAAGGGAAATTTTGATTGAATAAAATCTATTCAGTGTATAAATGCTCTTAGAAGGTTTTAAATTGTATTACAACTTCTTCCTCAAGTTTTTAATGTATTTTGTCTTATATGAAGGTGTCATTGCCTATTTTTGTCTTTTGTGTTATAAGCAATGGAATAATACTTTTAGCTTGTTGCTCCCTTCTATAAAAGGGATTTATGAGCCTTATTCTAGAATTCAAGTCCTTGGGTTTTTAGCAAGTCTTTGTAAAAAAATATTCTTGCATAGTTAGGTCTTTTGAAGTTTAGAAAGAGAATATTACAAATCTTATCTATGATAGAAATAATCAATTCAATTTTGTTGTTCATGTGAATATAAGTCACATTGTTGATGTCTCCTTGTTGTAAGATAATATATTTTGAATCTTAATAATCAAATATCATCTAGATTCTTGTTGTACATTTGTTATAATGGATGTTTGATTGTAGGATCTATTCAAGTAATAAATTAAAATTTCTTTCAATTGAATGATTGAAGATATTGTGGTTATGATAAGGATCTTTAAAAAGATTAATGATTTCCATTTGTTAGTTCTCTTATTGTAAGGAAATAAGATTTTAAAAATCCATTGAATTAGGCTTTCGATTTGTTATCAAGAAAAGTTACTTCATTCAAGACTCTATAATGGATAAGACACCAATAAGATTAGTTTACAAGGCCAAAACATTGGCAATATCAACACAAAATTGGAATTTTTTAATTTATTTTTATCAAAGTCCGTTCTATACCCCGAGTCAATGGAGCAAGAACGACACAATATTATTGACCCTTGTGTTTCCCACTATGAATCGGAGTCGAACCTTGGAAAGATCAACACAAAATTAGAAAATTATCTTCTAATTTTTTTTATTTTATTATGCTCATTTCACACTATTGAAGTACAAAGCTATAAAGAATTGTGAATAAGGTTTAACCAATCAAGTTCATCCTTAATTTTTTTATGTGAAATTCGTATCTATTTTGACATCATTGGACACACTGTTATTATTTGAAAAGTGATGTTGTGTAAAGGGAAACCCATCTTGGTTTTGCAGAGCCTAAAGTACATAGGAGAACAACTATGAATCTATCTCCTATTCATTGGCCATTGATCTAGAGTTATTGAGTATAGTATTTGGCTAGAGTTCTTGAATATATTATTTGTCTAATCCTCAAAGAAACCTAGCCAATCAGTTGGGAACACCAATAGGATGATTTAGTAATTTTTATCTTCATAAAGTTCTTATTTTGCTTCTTAAATGGTTGATAGTTGTTATGAGGCACAACTTTGGATTGACTAGTAGGATTCAATTAAGGTGTACCTTCATATTGACTAACTAATATCTAATAATCATGAACGGTCATATGTAAATGTGTCAATGGATGATACTTCATCAACAAGATCTTATCTCTAAGGCTAGGTTACCAATTTCAAATAAAAACTCTTTGTATATCGACATATGGAAGGTTATAGGAGATTTGTGACTAAAGAGCTTCGTATTGTCCTATAAATTCAGTCACCTTCTCTTTAGTTCCTTGCTTACAATGAACTAAATTTTTTAATGTAACTTGAGGTCTAATATTTTCTTGAAAGTGTTGAATGAATTCATTGACAAGTTGTGTAAAGGACACTATTGAGTTACTTGGAATTGAAAAAAACCAATCCAAGTTGATATCATTTAATGACCATGGAAAAATTTTAGCTAAGAGAGAATATTCAAAAAGGAAATCACTACATAAAGTGTGATAAAGGCTAATACATGATTGGTGGGATCTCCTTTACCATCATACTTCTCAAAGTGAGGTATTTCAATGTTTTGTGGTATGGGTATTTTTAAGATAACAAATGATAATGGGCTACATGTGATGTATGTTGGAGGGTTGGAATTGGATTGAATTTGGTTAATGTTTGAATTTTTGTAATGATGACATGTTTTGCAAAAGTCAGTTTATCATAGAATCATTTGGTGACATGTTTTGAGAATGTATTGAATATGGTAGACTATTATGGATGACTAGAATATTATTTTTTTGCATGTTTATAATAAGTAATAAACATTTAGGTATTGTAGGTGAGGGGATACAACTATAAGGACTCCCACAAGAAAACACCAAACTTGTGTTTAGACCATTACTATATCATGTGGTTGATGCCATGACTAGAGGGGTAAAGGTGGGAATATAAGACATGGTTTTAGGAGAGGAATTTTTTTTTCATAATTGTTTTTGAGCATTGGTAAAGGATTGGGTTCAACTAGCCACTATAGGAATGTTTGCATCCACTCTATGAGCTAGGCTATGAAACACTTCTATCCCTTGCAAATCATTGATCAAATTCCTAAGGTTGTCCAAAAGAGGAATTGTTTCCCATACAAAGTCTTAGTACTTAAAAATTATTGAAGTCCTTCTAGGTCTTTATCCAATTATTTAAGTTTTTCTTTAGGGACATGGGGAACAACAATCTCCAAGTCCACATAAATGCTAGATGGTAACAGAGACATAGGTAATGTAGGGTTAGGAAGAGAGTCAAAGATAGTTTATGTAGATGTAACACCTTAAGTGAACGAGTTATAAGAATTAGTTTCAACAACAAATATGATTGCAATACGAGAAGCCATAATTTTGAAACTATGTCTCATAGGGGTATTATATATGGGGCACCAAGTCATGAAGCTCATAAATTTATTAAAAGATTCAAAACACTTAAGTGCTCATATAATGAAGGGAAAATAAAATTATAGTGATAAAACTAAAAAAAATTAGGCACAAAACATAAATATGCACATGAATCATAGAGATAGAAATACAATCCAAATTTGGCCTAAAATTAGCTAGACAAGGTTCTAGTGCCCTAAAGTTGAGATGTAAATTTTTTCTAATTTCAAAATTTAGAAATGATCTATAGTGTCTTGGGATCCAAATTTGTAGAGGTTCAAGTCTAACAATAGAAAAATTTATTGAAATGCATAAAATCTCAAATTTTCTATGTAATACATAAGCATGCATACAATTTTAGATTTTGAAGTGATGCAATATGTTCAAAAGGAAATTTTTAGTTTGTAACATGCAATAATTAACTAAAGTTATTTTGAAAAATATAGAAATTGAAACTTCTTTATGTTTTGAAATGACAAAGACTATGCAAATCTTTACTCTTTTAATGCTTTTTACCAAAATATGTATGCATAAATGACCAATTCAAACACTTAGATTATATTCAAACTTTAAAATAACCTAATTAATATTTTATAAGGTTTTTAAAGTGAAAAAAATGTATGGTTCACCAAAATGTGATGTGGGAAAAGGGATCTAGGGTCTAATCAACACCTTCTTCTACATCACAATGGAAGGAACAAAAAATGATCACAAACACCGACTTGACTACTAACTGTTGTGGAAGAGCCAAAATGGTGGATTAGGGTTTTGGTTCTTTCTTTGGGGGTTGATTGATTGATTAATAATTGATAATTTGATGATACAAATGCATACATATGTTAACTATGCAACTACAACAAAATTTTATGATTTCAGAACAACACATAATAGAAACACAAAAAAGGATCACAAAATAATAGAGTGCAAAGATAGAGGAACCTAGAAAATAAATTTGGGCTTAAACTAGCCAAAAAAGGTGCTAGCATTATAGTACTAGAAATAAAAACCCTAAAAATTAGAAATCAAATCTAAAATGGCTACTGTATGTAGGTTCTTTTCTTCTAGACTCAGTGGACCGAAACTTCATTTGTCGATGATTAATTCCACTTTCCCTAATTTATTTACATGTGAGTTTTGAATGCTTGATTGAGAAATTAGGTCTTCAATCCTTTCCCAAATTCCCTTAAGATCTGTCACCTACACACAAGAGAGGAGAGAAACATTTTTATTGTATAGGAGCTTGTCTAAGTCAAACCCCATTTTGGTGTTTCCACCTCCACAATGGCTATGATGATGTAAAAGAGTGCTTACCTTAGGTCGGGTAGAGGAAAATTGATAAAAGAATGATAAATTGATAAGTGTTGCAACTTACCACTTAGATCTACTTTTATTGATGAACTGAAGTAATTGTACTCATCGCCTTCAAGGAGAATTTGATTTTTGATTTGAAGTCTTGCAAGTGTTAGCGCTCACAAAAAAATGGACATAAAACATGAATAAACCCACATGAAAACTTGATGCATTACTATTCATGAATCTTGACTGATAATAATTAGAGTAAACTTTGCTAATTCTTCTCTTGATTGTTTTTTAGGATTCTCAATTATGATCTCAAACATTTTCTAGGATTTCAAATGATGAAAAATAATTATATTTATATGCCTTTCTTTAATTTCTCACAAAATTAATTATCGACAATTGACAAATGAATTGAAAATTCTAAATGTTAAAATGCCAAAATGATATATTTAAATTGGGGCCAAAATAGGCTAGATAGGGGTGCTAGCATCCTAGTCTAGACCTATTTTGGGTCTTTAAGTGTTGTTAAATAAATGTTAAATTATATTCCCAATTTAATTCTAGTTTTTTAAATATGATGATGAAATGGGTAATTTAAGAGAACAATTAGGTCCAAACACATAGGGGGATCTAAAGCTAATGTGAAATTGTCAAGGGTGACAATTTACAATGCTACAATCACTATCTTTACATTAAAACTATTAATGAATGGATTCTAATTATTTTCTTATAGTTTGATCACATGTTATTTATTGCTAACATGGTGATGATTAGTACTAGACCCTTGACCCATTGATTATGTTAGCATGTGTGGCCAAATTGTAGATAACATAACCATTAATTGAGTTACATAATCATTTATATAGCCTTATATAGGTATTTTATCCAACTTGGGTGGCATCCAAGACATAATTATCATAAATATAGGAAGTAGTGAGTACTATTTGATCATTATATTATGAATTATGTTCTTTTGAAGACTTTTAGAGATCCCTCCCCTCAAATTGGCTTATTGTTCTCAATTATTATATTTTTTTGTATCATGTTTCCTATTATATTATTCTCCTATTCAATTTATTTCATTATAAGTGGTATCAGAGTATGATCTTGACATCTAAAAAGAAATAAACAAGGTAATTTTTTAATTTTGGAACTAATATTTTGAAGTACAAATCTCTCTTAATTTCATGTTTTTTAAAAAAAATTAGAGGGTATTCAAGGTCATATTAAATAAATTAAAAATAAAAATTGAGGTCATTTGAAGTCATTTTAAATATTTATTATAAAAAATTAGGGTTTTCACTAAAATTGCTTCTAAGGCTACAAAACAACAAAATTTTGGGAGATTTTTTTACAACAATGAGATATATATTTATGAAATTTGTAATATAAAATTTAACTTATTTTTTAATTTTTTACGTGAATTATTATGAAAATAGTTTTTGCAACATCATGGTTGGGGATTCAAGAAGAGGAAATGGGAGGATATAGTCACACCTTGTAAGTCTCCTTAGATGGATGATCTAATTATATAGGATGTATTCTAGAATTTTATATATGAAGCAACCACCGTCAAAAAGGAAGAAATCTTAGTGCTATTATCTCTACTTAAGACAAATAAAAATAAATATTTTATAGATGTTAATCTTGGAATTTATCATCAACTTAGAATTAGAGATGACAATGCACATAAGACAACTTTATGAACCCGTGAGGAAAGCTATGATTTTTTTGTGATTCCTTTTGGCTTCATAAATGCACCAAATATACTTTAGTTTTTTACAAAATCTTTCATCATTCACTTGGGAGGAGAACTTGCAACATGGGAATCAAATTTTGGACATTATTAAATGAAATTGGTTTTATGCTAATCCATACAAGTCCTTTTTTAGAGTCAAAGAGGTAGATTACCTTGGTAATATTGTTTCATATAAGGGATTCAATGTGGAACCTCAAAATATCAAAGCCATAGTAGATGAAAATTTTCTAGGATCTCAAGAACCTACATGGTTTTTTAAGGTTTATTGGTTACTATCATTATTCTTTTTTAGAATGGTAGCATAGTAGTACCTCTCAGAATTTTTTTAAATAAATATTCCTTCCAATGGAATGAGGTAGCCACCAAGGAATTTGAAAAGCTAAAGGAAGCCATGTACACAACTTTAATTCTAGTTACCCCATTTAAAAAAAAATATTATAGTAGTGATTTTATTAGTCATGACATGCTGCAAGTATGAAGGTGTTGTCATTGATGTCAACTATGTGTTAAGGAAGGTTGTTGCATGATGAAGATGCCAAGGATATTGAGAAAAATATGGAAAAGAGGGAAACAATTTGTTACAGGTTGTGTGCATGTGTATAATTAAGATATTGAGAAAGTGTTGTGAGTACATGGAGATATCATTGTGTTGTAGTGTCTGGAGATGTGTTGGAATAAAGTAATGTTCTAAGATGGTGTCCCTAGTACTTGGTTTCCAAGTGCTTTTGAGAAAACTTGATAAATAGAGAAAATAGTGTTGTGCAATTGTTCAAAACATGCTCTGGGATGTGCTCCATGTTTCTTCTATGTTTATGCTATGCCTATGCAGATCTAATATGTTGTTCAAGGTTGTTAGTAATTTTTATATCTAGAATTTGGGTTTCTGGATCACTGTACAGAGTGAGATATGTTCACCAGTGTGTGAACCAATTTTTTAGTGTTATTTGTTGTGGTCTAGGAGAAATGTATTTTCTTTGCATTTTTGTGCATTTTAGTTTTAGGTTGTGTGGATATGGGAAGTTTCCTATAATGCTTGTATCTTTTTGAATTTAGGGTTTCACTTGATTTGGTACAATATAGTGTGTGTTTCATGTGTCAAAGTGTATATAAGGTTAACCGAATGTTCTAGGTTGAAGCATTTATATGATGCAAGTTTGGATGAAGTCTTTGTTGGATCTTAGGTGGTTCATGAATTGTTCTAGATCATGTTAAATTGAATTTTATTTTCCAAAAGTTTCAAATTGATTTAAGGAAGTGTCTACTTAAATTTTTATGGTGTTTGTACAGGTATTGGTAGAACCAGTGTTAACACTATATGTGAAGCCTTTCGAAGAATGTGAAATCATGTTAAGGTGTGTTAGGATTAATTTGGGTCCTAACTAAGGATTTATATGGGTTGTCTTCATTCTTATCCACCGCGGGAATGTTTAGGTGCAAACCTAATTTGAAATTTTAAATGTAAAGGATGTGTTGCTGACCTTGGAGAAGGTTTTCAAGGTTGAGGCTGCCATAAATAAGAGTGGTGTTGTTTGAAGATGTAAGAGGAGGAAAGATAGATGCGAGTGATGAATGTGATGCAAATTACTTAAGTATAGATGTGAATTTGAGCAAAGCAATGTGAACTTCAAAGTGTTAGATTCATAAAGGCAATGAGCTAAAGGTGTCTACAATCATTCAAACAAGGATGCAAGAGTGTTGAAGCATTTATGGTGGATTATCTATTGCATTGAGAATTTTCTCTTTGTGTAACATTTCTCTTCTATCATCTTTGATTCTTTTGTGGTAGTAAGCCCTAGTTGTGAGCCTTTTTGGACAGTGTGTTCTATTCTAGAAGTGAGCCCTTGTATCAATTTTATAATTACTTATATTGTGAGCTAATCCTCACTGTGGTTTTCCCTTACTGGGTTTTCCACATAAATCTAGTGTTCTCTTGTGTATGGTGTTTCTATTTTAGTTTTTGTTATCCGCATTTCATGATTATTCAATTTAACATAATAAGGGTTTAATGAATGCTTGTGGATTTGATTACTATTGAGGGTTTTGATATTTTAATTTCCTACAATTGATTCACCCCCTCTCTCAATTTTCATGTTCATTCAACAATTGTTCTTAGAGAAAGGTTCCTTGGAGAAGAGCTTAACCACTTGAGGTAGATCCAGAATGGCGAACAAGTTGGATTTCCCTAGATTTGATGGCATAGACCATGCCTTCTAGAAGACAAAGATGGAAGGATAGCTAGAATCTCATGGGTATGAGATTGAAAAGACTAAAGAATCAATATACTATACCTACGAATGGTCCAAGTACAAGTGATGAGATCAAGGCACATGAGGTAAATTCTAAGGAAAGATTTATTCTTGTGAATAGTCTTTCAAATTATGAATTGGTAAAAGCTATGAATCTTAAGACTACTAAATAAGTTTGGGATAAGCTTGAGAGCATTTATGAAGGAGATGATAAGGTCAAACAAGAAAAGTTGCAAAATATGAAGGCACAATTTGAGACCTTGCAAATTTCTAAAGATGAAACAATTACAACCTACATACAAAGAGCTGATGAGTTGGTAAGTGCTATGAGAGGTCTTGGTGCACAAGTCAGAGAACCTAGGGTGGTAAAGAAAGTTTTAAGATCTCTTCCTGATTCTTACAATGAAAAGGTATTTGATATTGAGGAAGTTACAAATTTTAATACTTATTCTAGAGATTAGTTGATTGGTACACTAACTTCATTTGAAATGAGAAAACATGGCTTGAGAAATGGTATAAAAATGGAGACTGCTTTCAAGGCTGTAAAATCAGAAAATATTGAAGATTCAAATGGAGAAGATCTTGATGATGTCAAAGATAACTTTGTAAGAAGGATGAAAAAGGGAAGAAATAATTACAAAGGTAACTACATTTCAAATGTTTTAGCTCTAGAAATTCAAGTCATTATGCTTCAAGATGTCCAAAAAAAGTTGTGAACAATAAAAGTAAGGATAACAAAGGAAAGATGATTGAAAGAAGTTACTATGTTAGAGAAGATGCTGGTATTTTTGATGATGAATTTGATTATGGAAATGATGATGAAAATGAATGCTTCTTCTTTGCTTTAAAAGATGAATCTACTTTTTCTAACTCTAAAAATTGTGTGAAGGAAAGTATTTTGAAGAAGGATAAGGTAGAATGTACTTTGGTTTTTGCTTTTCATGTTAAACAAGATAAAAACTACTAGTTTGTTTGATAATGGCTACTCTAATCTCATGGTTGGAGATAAAATTAAGTTTGTTAGACTTGAAAAGTATGATGGAGGATTAGGTAAACTTGGAGATGATTCAGGAGCTAAGATTTGTGGAATAGGTTTAATCAATTTTTATGGCAAGCATAATATTGAAGATGTTTACTATGTTAAAGGTTTAAGGCCTAATATTTTGAGTGTTGTAAAAATGTGTAGCAAAGGATATAATCTTGTGTTTAAGGATGAAATATGTGAGATCAGAAATGGGTCAAGAACTGTGATTGTTGTTGGTAAGAGGGCAGATGGAAATATCTATCAGCTCAAGGGTGTTGATGGTCATTACTTTATGTCTTAGATTAATGAAAGTTGGTTATGAGAATGGAGGATGTGTCACATGAATTTTGACAATTTGGTTAGAATTAGTTCAATTCATGTAGTGAGAGACCTACCAAGAATTACAAAGCCTATCAATTTCATTTGAAAAAATTGTCAATTTGAAAAAAAATAAGGAGTAGCTTCAAGGGAAAGGAACAATCTGCTACTGGCTGCTAGAATTAATACATACAAATCTTTGTAGACCTACAAGGGTGAGAAGTATTCAAGGTGACATGTATTTCATGCTTTTGATTGATGATTACTCTAGATTGACATGGGTTACTTTTCTTAGAGAGTAATATGATGCACTAGATAGATTCAAAGCATTTAAAGCTATGGTTGAGAATGAATTGGATTTGAAAATAAAATGTTTGAGGTCTGAAAAAGGTGGATAATTCACCTCCAATGAGATTAACATGTTTTGTAAAGTTTATGGAATAAAGAGGCACAAGTGTTTGCCCCTAGAACTCCTAAAAACAAATGGTGTGGTTGAAAGGAGAAACCAGACTATTCAAGAAGTTGTTAGGACTATGATACAAGAAGCTAACCTACTAGAAGTCTACTGGAGAGAATTAATTCACATTGCTATTTACATACTTAGCAGAGTTCAAGACAAAGCTAACAACACAAAGACTCCCTATGAGTTGTGGTATGGAAGGTTTCCTACTATCAAGTACTTTAGAGTATTTGGAAGTGAGTGTTATATCAAAAGAGATGAAGAAAAAATAGGAAAGTTTGATACAAGGTCTGATTAAGGTAAATTCCTTTGATATTCTACTAAAAGAAAATCTTACAGAAGTTATAACGAAAGGCCAAGAAATATTGTTGAAAGTGAAAATGTTAAGGTTGATGAAGATGTGCAAAATTCAATTGTTGTAGATGGATATGTGTCAAATGAACCTACTTGTGGAGAAGAAGAAAAAGATAAAGATAAAGATAAAGAAGTGCAGAATGAAGAGGAAGAAGCTTCAAAAAAGACCCCTAAGACCCTTAAGCATGTGCAAAAGAATCATTCTAAAGAATGGATCATTGGAGACAAGAGGAAAGGAGTATTGACAATAAGTAGAGCTATTGAAGCTGAGGTAAATCTATGTTTACTCTCTAAAGTTGAACCTAAAGTAGTAAGTGAGGAATGCAAAGATGAACATTGGATGAAGGAAATGGAAGAAGAACTTATGTAGATTGAGAAAAAATAGACTTGGGAATTGGTTCCTAGACCGAAAAACAATGACATAATTAGAACTAAGTGGGTATTCAAAAAAAAATTGAATGATAATGGAGAAGTGATAAGAAATAAGGAAAGACTTGTATGTAAGGGTTACTCACAAGTGGAAGGAATAAAATTTGAGGAAAAATTTTCTCTGTTGGATAGGATGGAAGCTATTAGAATATTTTTTCATTTTCAGCATATAAGGACTTGAAATTTTATCAAATGGATGTGAAGTCTGCTTTCCTGAATGGTGAATTGGAAGAAGAGGTTTACATGGAACAACCGAAAGGATTTCAGTTGTTAGATCCATTGGATATGATTTGCAAATTGAAAAAGGAATTATATGGATTGAAGCAAGCTTCTAGAGCTTGGTATGCAAGGTTGGATAGATATTTGATACAACAAGGATTCAGTAAAGGTACCACAAATAGTAATCTTTAGTTCAAAACTGAGGAAGATAAAATCTAGATAGTGGTTGTGTATGCGAATGGAATTATCTTTGGAGAAAACAAAGCTATGTGTAAGAAATTTGTAGAAGAAATGTAGATAGAGTTTGAGATGCCAATGTTTGGGGAGATAAATTTATTTCCTGGGCTACAAATCAATCAAACAGATAAAGGAATTTTCATTTCATAGTCAAGGTATGTCAAGGAGATATTGAAGAAGTTTCGAATGTAAGACTCCAAAATGGTATGTGCTCATATGGTGACTGGTTGGAAATTGAATAAGGATGATAAATCACATAAGGTTGATTAGAGCAAGTATAGATCTATGATTGGTGGATTGTTATATCTAACTGATACTAGATCGGATATCATGCATGTAGTTTGTCTTGTGGCTAGATTTCAAGATCTTAAAGAGACACATGTTGTAATAGTGAAGAGGATATTTAGATATTTAAAAGGCACTCTTGATTATGGCTTATGGTATCCTAAGGATACTAATTTCACATTAAGTGCTTACACAGATGCAGATTGGGAGCTGGTTGTGTTGATGACAAAAAAAGTACAATTGGTGGGGCATTATTTCTTGGATATAGATTGGTGTCATGGTTGAGTAAGAAGAAGGATTCAGTTTCTTTATCCACTATAGAGGTTGAGTATATTGTAGCAACATCTTGTTGCACACAAGTATTATGGATGAGATAGACATTGAAGGACATCAAAGTAATGTATGATGAGCCTATATCTATCTTTTGTGACAATAAAAGTGTAATTAACATTTCAAAGAATCCAGTGATACATTCAAGGACAAAGCATATATCAATCAGGTATCACTTTCTGAGAGAGAAGGTTATGGAGAATGAGGCGAAGCTTGAATATGTACCTAAAAAAGATAGGATTGCTGACATATTTACTAAGGCTCTTCCTAAGGATACTTTTTAGTATCTTCAGGAGAATATGGAGGTTATTTCCCCTCCTTCTCTAAACTAGATGCATATGGAGATGCATTAGTCAAGTGGATATATGGATTCATCATGTCTGGATTGATGTTGGTGGATACCTCTCAGGAGGAGTAGGTAGTGTCATGTGTTGTCATTGTGTAGAGTTATTGATTTGGTTGGGTGTACTCCTTAGGGGGAGTATTTAGAGCAAGTATCTTGGTTCAATGTCAAAGGGGGAGAACAATCTAAAACATTTTATACTTTTTCATTGATGTCAAATTGGGAGAAAGAATCATGTGAAATATTTTATCTATAGAGGGGGAGAGAAAAGAAAATCATAAGAAGTGTAATCAGAGTTGTGTTGTCTTTGATTGTTTTTGAAATCATGTGTTGCCATAAATGACAAAGGGGGATATTTTTGCAAGTATGAAGGTTTTGTCATTTATTTCAAAAAATTGGTGTTGTCGTTGATGTAAACTATGTGTTGAGGAAGGTTGTTGCATGATGAAGATGTCGAGGATATTGAGAAAATTGTGAAAAAGAGGGAAACATTTTGTTACAGGTTGTGTGCATGTATAGTTGAGATAGAGAGGAAGTGTTGTGAGTACATGGATCTATCTTTGTGTTGTCATTTCTGGAGATGTGTTGGAATAAAGTAATGTGCTAAGATGGTGTCCCTGGTACTTGGTTTCCAACTAATTTTGAGAAATTTTGATAAACAGAGAAAATAGTGTTGTGCAAGTGTTCAAAATGTGCTCTGGGATATGCTTCATGTTTCTTCTATGTTCATTTTATGCTTGTGCAGATATGATATGTTGTTCAAGGTTGTTATTAGTTGATATATCTAGAATTTGGGTTTCTAACTCACTGTGCAGAGTGAGATATGTTCACCAGTGTGTGAACTAGTTTTCGAGTGTTATTTGTTGTGTCCTAGGAGAAATGTATTTTCTCTACATTTATCTACATTTTGGTTTTAGGTTGTGTAGATTTGGGAAGTTGCTTATAATTTTGTATCTTTCAAAATTCAATTTTTCACTTAATTTGGTATAATATAGTGTGTGTTTCATGTGTCAAAGTGTGTATAAGGTTAACTAGATATTTTGGGTCGAATTATTTCTATGATGCGAGTTTAGATGAAGTCTTTGTTAGATCTTAGGTAGTTTGTGGATTATTCCAGATCATGTTCAAGTGAATTTTGTTGTCCAAATTTTTTAGATTGATTTAAGGAATCATGTACTGAATGTTTTATGGTGTTTGCACAAGTATTGGCTGACCTGGTGTTAACACTACATGTGAATCCTTTAAAAGCTTGTGAAAGTGTGTTGAGGTGTGTTAGGATTAGTTTGGGTTCTAACTAAGGATTTATATGGGTTGTCTTCATTCCTATCCACTGTGGGAATGTTTGGGTGTTGACCTAATTTGAAATTTTAAATGTAAAGGATGTGTTGCCGACCTTGGAGAAGGTTTATATAAATAATATTGGTATTGTTTGAATATGTAAGAGGAGGCAAGATATATGCGAGTGATGAATGTGATACAAATTACAAAAGTATAGATATGAATTTGAGTAGAGCAGTGTGAACTTCAAAGTGTTGGATTCCTGAAGGTAGTGAATTGAAGGTGTCCACAATCATTCAAAAAAGGTTACAAGAATGTTCCAACATTTTTGGTAGATTCTCTATTGCATTGAGAAGTACATTTCTCTTCTATCTTCTTTGTTTCTTTCTATGGTGGTGAGCCCTGGCTGTTAGCCTTTTTGGACAGTGTTTCCTATTCTAGTAGTGAGCCCTTGTATCAGTTTTGTAATTACTTATATTGTGAGATAATCCTCACTGTGGTTTTTCCCTCATTGGGTTTTCCACATAAATCTGGTGTTATCTTGTGTATGGTGTTGTTATTTCAATTTTTGTTAGTTGCATTTCATGATTAATCACTTTAACAAAATAAGGGTTTAATGAATGCTTGTGGATCTGATTACTGTTGAGGGTTTTGATATTTTAATTTGCTACAACTGATTCAACCCCCCTCTCAGTTGTCTTGTTCATTCAACATGACATACAAGGAGTTATCATGCAAGAGGGAAGACCCTTAAAATTTGGAATTCAACAAATCCAAGAAAAGAATTCATTAAATCCAATTTATGAATATGAAATTATCTTTATCCTACATGTATTCAAATAATCGAGACCTTATCTAATGTGAAGACACTTTAAGGTAAATACAAATCATGATAGTATTCAATACTTTCAATAATAGAGTTTATCATCTAAATAACAATAAAAATAGGTCACAAATATGTTGGCATATGTATTTGAGATCATATATAAGAAAGGAAAGGAGAATGTTGTGTTTGATGTTCTATCTAGGAGGAACGATCTCACATACTCACTATTGTATGTTATTTCTATATTATACATAGATTGTACATGTATGAAGCATAAGATAATTGTAAGGACATGAATACTAAAATTATCATTGAAAAATATAACATGATGTGTGATATAAAAAATTATATGGAAATGAAATACTCTATGGTAGAGGGATAGTTTGTTTTATAATATAAATCAACCCTTAATTTTAGGTTTTAGGAAAATTTTCATGCTTCTCAAATAGGTGGAAACTTGGGATTCTTAAATACTTATCATTGAATCAAGCAATATTTTTATTGGGATAGGCTTAAAGTGGATGTCTAGAAATTTTTAGCAGAATGCATGGTATGATAGAAAAATAAATGTTGGGGGGTGGGAGGGAATCCACACTTCAAGGATTATACAACATCTATCTATTCCAAGATAGAGGTGGGAAGAGGTATCCTTGGATTTCATAACAATTTTACCTATTTTTTAAGGAAAAAATATTAATTTGTGGTTGTTGTGGACTGAATCACGAAATATACACATTTTTGTACTTTGTCACATCCATTTGTAGCAAGTTGTATAGAAATAGCCTCTATAAATACCATTCAAAAGCTACGCGAGACTCCAAAAATCATAGTGAGTGATCATGATCCTTTATTTACAACTAATTTTTGGACTAACTTATTCTCATGTTTAGGAACTCAACTTGCATGTAGATCATCTTATGATCTCAATAAAATGGGGATAAAAAGGTGGCTAACAAGTACTTTGAAGGGCATCTCTATTTTTTGTTTCAAATAAATAAGATAAACGGATATAATGATTGCCACTAGTAGAATGTTGGTATAGAACTTCTTTGCGCACTTCATCCAAAATGTCTCCATTTTAGAAATATATGGGTACCATCCACCATAAATCACCCTATTATTATGGGAAAACCCAAAAGTTAAAGAATTTTAAGAACACATTCAACACCAATAATATGTATCATCTACCCTCACGAAGAACTTGAAAATGGAACAAAATATAATGAAACAAAATGTTGATCAAAACTATAGTGAGAGAAATTTTGAAGTAGGAGTTTGGTTCTTTATGTGATTACAACCATATAATCATATGTCACTAAATTGATAGAATAATTATATTAAGAATGTACCTAAGTATTATGGCCCTTAGAAGGCTTAATATCTAGGATTGGTAGTATGGCATACAGATTGGAGTTACCTAAATCAACAAACATACATTCAATCTTCCATATTTTCAGATTGAAGGTCATTAGATAAAGAGTTTTAGCCTAGAATAGTTTAAAAGATCTTTATAAATAGGGAAAATGATTTTTGAAACTAAGAGATTTCTTCACACACACACACATACACTAAGAGGCCATAGATGAGGGAAACCAAAAATTATTTGATCAAGTGGAAGAATTCTCTAGTTATCTAGATGTTGCATGAAAAAATGAAGATTTCATGTAAAAAATTCCATAGTTGATGTGTTAAGGACATCACTTCTCTAGAGAGGGGAATTATACACACTTACCCATTGATTATATTGGGATATGTGTGCCATCCTTTGGCTATCATAACCCTTAACTATGCCATATAATCATTCATGTACATTTTTATATAAGTAGTCTAGTTAGCCAAGGTGCCATCCAAGGTAGAAGTATGGAATATATAGGAGGTAGTGAGTAATGGTTGATCCTCATAGTTTGAATTTTGTTCTTATTGAATACTACTACAAAGTTTCCACCTCAAAGTGGATTATTATTAAAAGAATCTGCTAAATACTTCCCATTATATTCCTCTTGTGCAATTTATTTCATTAAAATTAAGGACCTTAGAAATCAACTTTTTAATACATTTGATATGAAGGACATAGGGGGGGAAATATTTTAAGAAAGGAAATTAAAAGAAACCAAGTTCACAAAAGTATTTATCTCATTAGAATAAGTATGTTGGAATTATTTTGTAGTGGTTTGCTATGCATGATTATAAATTAGTGAGTATTCCTTTACCTATAGGAACTAAATTTTTATTGAATATATATCCCAATTTGGATGATAATTTTAAGGGTATGTAAAATGGTACTTATTCTAGTGTTATTGGTAACATAATGTGTGCAATGGTTCGTACTAGATTATATATTTCCCAAGCAATGAAAATTCTTAATAGGTTTATGCCTAACCATAGTATAAATAATTAGATTTATGCTAAGAGATTATTTAGATATTTGGAGAGTAATTTTGAATATTTCTTATGTTATCATGATTGTAATGATGTGGGTAATTAGTTTGATATATATGATTTTATTAATACAAATTGGAAAAGTGACTCAAATAGTGGCTATGTTTCTTCTATTTGGAAAATCTATCAACTAGATAAGTAAGAGGTAGAATATGCTTGATTTGTTAAAAAATAAAATAGATTTAATTACCATTGAACATTCTTAAATTATTTAATTCAATTATAAAAACTATGTAAGCCTCTCTAACCAAGAAAGATCAAATTCAAGATATACATTTCTAAAACTAGTAAATCAACCCAATAAAGATCTCCTAGAACTCCTCATAAATGGATGACATCATAAAATAACTCATGTACACAAGGAGATAACCATACTAACACTCCTCAAATGAACCCTTTAGAACCAACTAACTATAGCTCAATATCCATATCCATGAGAAGAAAAATAAATAAAAACTCATGCTAAACAATCCTCAAATGAGCCTCCCAAAATCATCACCATGACTCAAGACTCAATACCATGAGAAAAAAGAATCATGAATTATAACACATATGAAAAAAAGAATGGGAAAATACAATTCAAATGATAAATTGTCGAGTATACCAAGAGTGGAGAATGAGAATGCTCCTCCAATAAAACCAAGTTATCATGAATCTCTCCAAGAACAATCTCCTCTATAGGTCCATCATGAACTCACGTCCATATCCAAGTGAAGTCTCCTCAGACTTCTTACTAAATCCTCCAAAGAGTAATTATCTCAAGAAAATGTCTCTATCTCAAGAGAAATCCAACCTCACCCAAGTCTCCAAGTATCCATGAGCACCTACAACTAATCACTCCATGTTGAAATCCAAATGCAACAATGCACTATCATGAAGCTCCCAAGCATATGACCACTATACTCAATACTAAGAGAACCAAAAAGACCAATGTCAAAGATCCAACCATAAAATTAGGAACCCAAATTTGACATCATGACCTAACATCTACTCCTAGGAGATCACATGCACCAATGCACACATCCTAGTCTCAGGAGAACTTGTATCATGTCAAAAAATCTAAGCTATCATCAAGAGTAAATCAAGAAACAACATTAAACACTCTCTAAACCAAGAATTAACATCTCCAATCACATGATGATAACCATATCCTAACAATGAACTTGCAAATGTGAAAGAACTCTTTTGTAGCAATAGGATCTAAGAGCTCCTCCAATACATCAACAAACACTAAAGAAGATCATGCATTATCAAAGATGAATCCACATCACTACCAAAAAATCCCAACTGAACCATGATACTAAGCTAAGCTACACATGGAATCATGAAAAACATCTCCTAAATGAAGATCACCCATGGTCCACGCAGACTCAACTATAATCCCAAAAAATCTAGAGAAGTAGAACAAAGACCTCCAAGCCAAGAAGATACAAATTTCATCAAAAAATTAGGAATCAATCCTATGTCGCCAAATCATCATTGTCAAAATGTCCCACTGAAATGTGTAACCAATGAAACATAGCCAATATATCAAGACATTATGTTAAACCACATACTAAAAGTCCCAAACACTAAAGAACCTAGCACTTTGATTATCCATCCTCTCATCTCAATGCAACATACCAATGCACAAATGACCATAGAAAATACCAATTAATAAAATCTACATCAACACTAAAACAATATCATGGATATAGATAGTCAACATCCAAGTCATTCCACTACAAGCAATAGGTTGTACACACCTACAAAATGCATAACTCATAGATATCCAACACTGAAACATGCAAACTCATCATCACATTAGTAACTTGCAAACCAAGATATTAAAGAAGATAATCTTGCAGATCTCAAGACTCAAACACAAAATCAACAAAAAATCTTATTTTTAAAACTTATTCACAAATGAGTAACCATAATCAAGAAAACAATCAAGCATGTAGGAGATAAGAAAAACCTCCTAACACAAAACTAGACCACCACCCAAAAACCACAAAATTGATCATTTTATGTCAATGCATAAGGGTGCCTACATAACCATGACACCATAATCATCACCATCATTGTACCTTCACTTAAATCTCACCATCATGAGTCTCCAAGTCTCTATGTAAGTTAGCCCATGTTCTCAAACTAGAAGAGAGCTTATGTACCTATCACCATCAAAGTCCAAATCTAAATACACCTATAAAAATCTATCAAGAAGCACCAAAGTTGATAATCATTTGTACCATAATAAATATCAAATAAAAATATTTCACCTCTTGATTCATCTAGATGCTCATATAATCACACCTCGAATATTAGGCATCTACAAGTAATCAAACAAGTACAAACCCCTCTATACACCACAAATTTAAATTCTACCTAATTTATTGTATAGTACACTTCACATTTTCTCTAATGGCTATTTGAAATTGAAAATTTTGATTCCATATGCAAAAGTTATGACCAAATAGTGTACACAAAAATATTAACTTCCATGCCCCAAGAACTAATAAAACTAAAAAATCATGGATCCAAACCTATATCACTATATAGTTCTCAGAGAGAGCTTTCTATTAACTATTGTAAGTTGAAAATCTGATATCTTAGGTGAAACTTATACCCAACTAAATTTTTTTCCCAATTACACTAGCTGGTGGCAAGTGGGTGGCCCTCATGAAGCCCCACTAGTGGCCCATCGACAGTAGTGACATGCCAACAAGGCTCTGGTGGCATGTCGGTGGTGGAATTTAAAATAACTTTAAATGTAGTTAAAGTATTTTTTTCCCCCTCATAAGGGGTTGTGGACTAGTTCCAGGCCAGGTTGGGGGGTTGGCTATCATCTTGTAATGATAGCAATAGTTATAATGTCGTTGGATCTATCAACCCGCTAGGCATGGCAAGGTCGTGGGGGTCTACGAACCCCCACACATTTATTTTTTAAAATAATTTCAATTTTTTTATGAAATATTTATTTATTTATTGAACACCTCTTTATAGAAATTGTGCAATCATACAAGGAAAGGGGCAAAAAAAATTCATTTTTATAGTGGCCAAAATAGGGTAAATTTTTTATGAATCTTTGTTTCTCAACCATCTTAGATCCAATGGTGAGGTTCATTTCATCTCAAGATGTCATTTGTGAAACTTCCTCTATAAAACCCTTATTTGAAAGCCCATTCTAAGAAACCCTTTTGATCCAAATTTTCCAAGCCCCAGATCTATAATAAACCAAATAAATTTACAAACCAAAAAAGCCAAAATCTACAAAATAACACCTACACAATGTGTCCATACCTTGTAATGCCTTACATTTTTCCTATATTTCCATGGATTGAACTTTTCACTAGATCTACTCAAATAAGGGTTATATAAAACATAGGAGCTCACACCTCCCACAAGCATGAATAAATATTTGATACCACTCTTTTGGAAATAAATTCATTATACTTTGAATGT
>VDFB02272534.1:0-25741 GCA_007258455.2 Sequoia sempervirens
TGGTGGAGCTCCCTCTTTCACATCAAGGTATGTCAAATCGAAGGTATGCTTCCTCTATGATTTTGGTATATTTTCTTCAACCTCTTTCTACTTTATATCACATATTCATCAACACATATGCTCGCTAAAGTGGGGGAAAATGTAATGGCATAAATTTGCACCCCATACAAATTCCCATCAATTTACCCTCATTTTAGCCAACTACAAGTTCGATAATACAAAAACCCATCGCATTTTCCTCAATTTTTCCAAGTGTCCTCATCATTTTGTGTCTGTGAGGGAATTTCTATCAGGGATGCCCATGTGTCATGTAGATTTCTATGCATCGCACTTCCTTCCTGATAGAATTCCTATGGTAGGGAACGTTAAAGGAATTGTGATTCTCTGTCAATTGCAAATGTAGCGTCTGTCTTCGAATCTTGATCGTTGGGAACAACCTTTTTGTCTCCAAATTATCCTCTTGAATATCATTCTTGAACTCTCTCAAGATATCTCTTCATTCTATCAATTATCTAGCTCATTTTATCACTCCTTGCTTCTCCATCACTCTCTCTTTCTTCCATCAGCTTCATACTTCACTCCCACACCGTCTTGTTGCTCCTATGCCATTATTATTGCAGGTTGCCATAGCTCTACTCCATTCACATGGTGATATTGTCCTTCTTCCTCTATTAGCTTCACGAGCTTGTAGAAAGGAAATGATATTGTGTCTATTTTCTTATTTGAATTATCTTACTTTTAGAATAGCATCTAGATTGTTCTTTGCTCTCTACTATCTTGTGTTTTATTCTTTCTATTTCTTTATCGCTTTTCTACACCTTGTGGTCTATTGGTTGTTCGTGGAGGTGGGAACACCAAAATGGGGGTTTGATTGAGGCAAACCTCAAAACACAACCCCGACATTTTTTTGTTACTATGTGTGTAGGTACAATCCAATCACGAGGAGTTTGCTAGAGAACCGGACCTTCAATGAGTTGGCATTCTTCTTCTTTGTTCTTCATCATTTTGATATTAGAATAGTTTTTATTTATTAGTTATAGTATTTTTCTTGTTGTATTTTGTATTTCTATACATTTCTATTAAGCTATTAAACCAAAACTTTTAGATTGTCAATAAAATTTGTGTGTTTCAGTTTGCAACTTGACCCTCTATCCGTACAGGATGCAACATGTCTCAGAGACTCCAATGTGGTGTGCTAAAGTCCAAACCACGTGTTTCCATCCTTTGGGAAAGAGAAAGTTGATCTACAATGGACACCTTTGGTTACCTTTAAACTTCGATGCACTCTATCCAAGAAAGCACATAGGAGAAAGCAAAGGTGTCTGGAACTGCAGCTTCTCTTTTCAGCTTTAGCTAAGCTAATTAGGACTAGTTTAAGAGATTAGTTCCACTTTAATTTTGAACTCTTTGATTGATAGACTTTGGGAATTGTAAATCCCAACCTCTACCGTATTAGTTTTGGATGAAACTTGTTGAATTTTTGCTCTCGTTAAAATGGTATAAGACAATTAGAATTGCCACGTTTTGGTAATTGCATGATGTAATGTTTAAGAAATTTTAGATTTAGCAAATTTTACTTTTCGATTTTATTTTCAAAAAAGAAATATGTTTACAACTAACATAGTGGAAGATAATGTGCTAATCCCGTTTGTTGCTGAAAAACTCTGGGTCACATTTTGTTGTGCATCTAAAACTAACGTTCTCATTTCTCGATTTATATCGTATATTGTTATTGAATTAACTTTGTGTTATGTGTGCTTTGAATTTGGCATGTTAAACAATTTTAAATAAGCATGTCAATGTCCCCTTTACATGTGTGTTTGAACATTGATATGCTTGAACTTTTAAGTGATGTCATGTGTGTGGTTGAATTAGATTTGTTATGTAGACTTAAAAATTGGAATTTTTAAACTTTAGCATTCACTTTATGCATGTGCGATGTGTGTTTGAACCAGCTTTAACATTCACTTTGTAGTTTTATAAAGTAACCTAAGAAATCAAATAATATATTGACAACTACTGAATAATAAATAAGTTAATGTCAATTAATTTTGTGATGTACTGACTAGAAATAAACTTGCAATAAACTATCATAATGCACGTGTATTGTCTCCTAAAATAACTACTATAATAAATGCTCCTCATGGCCAATAAAGTAGATCAATATGAAAATAAAATCTTGTGTTAGATACAATTGATTCGGAACAGAATCAGAAAAAACACCGCAAACCTAAAAGGTGGATGAACCCTTTATATAGGAGGAATTGAAATGGAGTAAAATACAACTCATTTCGTTCAGTTTTAGTCGATTTTAAAAGAAAGAAAAATAATCCATATGTTGCCATACGTTCTCAAGTTACTTATAAATGTGTGCCTTGCAATTCTATAGGTCACCCATGCTTGTTGCATTACATTATTAAGTTGCCCTTATTTTCTCTCATCTGCAACCATATGTATTTGTACTTGCACACATATGATACACTCTCCCAATCCTATTCATATCCAAGAAAGTACATTAATTTAATTCTTATACATGCCTAGAAGTAAGTGTTGACCTTTGATATAATAATAGAGTGTTGATGTGGTGGTAGAAGTTTTAATTACAATTCTATGTGTTAAGAGTTAGATTTTTTGAAATAAGTATTCTATGGGCACACAAATTATTGAAAAGTTAATGTAGTTCATAAGGTACATAGGAAGCAACAAAATATACAAAGGAGAGGAATGGTGAGAGTTAGAGATTGAAGTGAAAAATTATAATTTACAAAGAAATAAGATAAGTCTATAATGCAAGCTAGAAAAAATGTGGGTTATGAGAGCATGCTGGTAATTTACATAGCTAAAAAAAAGAGTACAAGAACAATTACATGTGTTCAGGGTCTAGAGCCAAGGAAGAAAGATGCAAGCTATTTGTATTGTGAATGTAAGACCGATCCCTATGTGACCATTAATATTTTGATATTCTTTGACATGTGTTTTTATCATGGGCTGAATAAAGTAGATACATGGTGTGATTTGTAGTTGGTTTGCTATATCAACCATATTTGTAAATCATATGGGTTAATTCTTCTTTGAACTTATGTAGCAAACCGAGTTATTTTTGTTAAGTTTTCACCTTGCACAATTGTTTTCATGGATTGACCATCTAGGAGATTATTAGACTTTGCACCTCGTTACATGGTTGAAAAATTAACGATGTTGATGATTGCTATGGATAAAGCTAATGGACTATGGATTATGTGAACTTCGAAGGATCATTGATGTAAGCTATTTAATTGGTAGTATGTAATATGGAATTGTAATTGCTTAACTAAGTTTAGGATGGTGGGTGATTCTTTTATAAGAAAGTTATTTTCAAGAAACAAGATATAACAAAATTAGTTAAGATATGGTTACTAATATGGTATTACATATTAGTTTACACAAATGTACTAATGAGTTGAATGGATGATGAAGATGTTATCTAAGCCAGGTCTAGGAGGTCTCAAGGGGTTCATAATGACAAAAGAAAGTTGTCATCAAGCATGTAAGAAAGTGAGTCAAGGTAACATTAGTTGAACAAGTGATCAACTTCAAGTACGTATGGGTGTATTCTTGATAATAAAATAAATTGTAGGGATTAGACCAATGGTCATGAATTTATTTTATTTTCTTATTTGATAATGAGTTAGATTGATTATATCAAATTATTTTTATCAAGTAAATTAAGGAAGAGTCCCTGATGAGACTAGTGAAATTATGCATTTTTGTAATATTTAATCATATACGTATGGGATATATCTACTAATGTGTGACTATTGTACAAGAAAATTAGAGCCAATGGGGAAGAAGGGAGAAGACACCAATACCCTGTCAAAACACTTCATATGTTGAAGTTGTTTATTTTGTTTGCTGATTAATGTGATAACTTTTTTTTATTTGGGGTTATTGCTATTTTGTTTAATTGATATTTTCTTAAGAAATTTTGTACTAGATATAAGAGTTCACTTTACTTTTGTTCAATAGGAGTGTTTTTTAATTTATTATTATTATTATTTTTCAAGGAGTTAAAAAATTCTTTTAAATGTTTATATTGCTTATATTTGCATTTTTGGATGCCTTAAGTGTGTACCTAGGGGTTAGACCCCTTTTGGAACCCACAAATTAAATAAAACATGAGTTTTGGACCATTCTTATTTCTGATTTTTAAAAGTGACGAGATTTAAGTTTAGGGTTTGGTTTTATTCTAGATTATTCATTGTTGGGGGAGGAGAGCAGGGCATTCTTTTATTTTTGGAGAGTTGAAAGGAAGAGGGGAAAGAAAGAAGGATTGGGGAGGAGGAAGGGAATCAACATATGGAGAAACAATGAAAGAGCTAAGTTCCTGAACCCTTTCTTTGGTACCATAGATAAATGGTTGAGCTCTCTTTTGCTTGATGAAATGCTAGTTGTATTTTCTGTTTCTTTTTTTGTTGGTGTCATGTTGCAAATGACTATGGGATTGTTGGGTTTCTCTTTGAGTAAAATGAATATTTGTTGTTTAGATTTTTTATTTTTTTTAAGAATGGTGGGAGTCTCAACCCAATACTTGGTGGATAAATGTTAAACCAGTGGTATGAAGTATGAATGCAAAATTATTATGAGATTTTATTGCAACCTTGTTGGGATTTCCTATTGTTGTTGCGAGTTGTTGAACTAGTTTTTTTAGTTATGGGTTTGGTGCCTTCTCCCTGCTCGGGGGATGGCTAGAGTCTTGTAATGGATTGATGACGCCATGATGATTGGCTAGTGAGCTTTCTTCTCCTCATTGGCATGTTACACTCCTTTCTTTATAGGTAAAAGATGATTTTATAAAGAGGTAATAGGTCATTTTGGAGCAGCATTTTTATGGGATTCCAAGGATGGACATAGCTACAACTATTCATATTATGGTGCAAAAAGATCAACAAGACAAAACATGTAGAAGGTTTTTAGTAAAATAAATGAGATCCCTTATTTTAGTAGTGTTGGAAGAGAGAAATAGCTTTCATAAAACTTCTCTTATTCCATGTGTAGATGTGTAATTTCCTTGTGTATATGTGTGATTACCGATTGTGTATAGTGTTGGAAGTGAAATAATATTTTGAAATATTTCCTCATTATCCTTGAGAATGTGTGTGGTTTTTAGCTTATGTGATTAGGATGTGTTGTAAAAATTTAAGGTTATAAATGAACTTGTAATTTTTTCTATGATAGAAGCCAAAATTTGTCATCATTAAAGCTTGCAATAAAATAAAAGTGGGTTGGGTTTTTGCTATCAATAAAGTTGTATTTAAGAGTTAAAACTTCATAACCACTTGGGTAGAGAGAATGGAAGTGAACAATTAACATAATGCAAGATAGTTATGATGTGAATATACTCACATTCTACTCATTTTGAATAATAAATCTGAGCTTGTTCTTACTGCCTCCTTAATCTATTCAAAATTTCTTGTTATGCAAACAAACATATGTAAGACTCTATTCCTCATAATGAGGAAATAATGCACAAGAAAATGTACCCTTATTCATTAATGTGAACAAGTGTGTATATATATATATGATTTTTAAAATACTTATACCTTCATTTCGTATATGCATAAACTATATAAACTCATTTATGAACTGGAATAAATAAATATCCATTCAAATGTATACCTGTATTGATATATTTATATATTGGAATAGAAAGTAAAATTAATAGAAGTTTTATTTTAAAGAATAGTATTTAAAAATAATAAATTAATTAAAAAAATAGAATAGGGTTGTGGGGTTCAGCCACTTGTTGGGTGTGAGGGGTATGTGACTCTCATAGAGGGGCGTGACTCCCTTGCTGTGACCATGACCAGTAGGTTGCCTCACAGTAAGGGAACAACTCTTACAAAAAATACAAAATAATAACAAATAAAAAAATAAGTAAAAAAAAACAGTAAAAACAAGGAATAAAAAAAAAATGTTTTACTCGACGGATCAAACAAAACACATAAATGTATAAGAACAATCTACTGTGCATATAAGTCACAAGAGTCAGAAAAAAAAATACTACATAGATAAACTAGAATTAGAGTCTAAACAAAATGTGTATCCATTGTCAAGGTATATAGCATAAATTTGTGGAAGCGTTTAAGTTATTGGAAAAAAAATCCTCAAGATCTTAAATCTACAAATACAAATGATCAACTGAAAGGGGGGTTTAGATTCAAGACCAAAAGTAAAAAAAAGATATGTGAAAAACTATAACAAAGAAAATGGGACATAAGGATTCTTAGTAGAATTATTAAGAGCATCAAACCTGCAAAATGCAACCCAAAAAGACTTGGCATTCTTCATTTCTCCTCTCTCCCAAATGTGCACTAAAAAAAAAATCCAAATGAAGTGAAAATGAGAAAAGATAGGTTAAAAGATTATCTTTATGCATTAGGGTTAACTTATAGATGCCCTAAGATCCAAGGGATGGGATTTAAACAATCCAACGGTTAAGATTTGATGCACAATCTATCAACCACTAAATTGTCATTACCTTAATTAACTCCACTTAACTTTCTAATTTGATCATGGAGGGGACCATGTTAATAGGAACTCTCAATTAAGAGATAACTTAAAACCAATATTAAAGATTTTTACAACTTTAAACTTTTATCCTTTTTGCTATTTTTAAATTTGTTTCTTTTTCATCAAAGGAATTTAATCCTCTCCCACAAAAAAAGGAAACTATGGCTTAAAATTTATTTTAATTTAATTTGTCTCTTTTTTTGGGATCCAAGTAAAATTATTATTTTTAAATAAGGTTAAATTAATTGTGTAGTCTTAAAGGGTGATAATTTAAATATTTTATAAACATTGTTTAAGCAAAATATTAGAGTCATTTAGACTTAGTTATGGATGGATACATTAATAATAAGTGGATTTATAAATAATATTTGAGTATTATTCAGTAATGTTATTATTGGCTAGGTTGAGGTTAAACCATAAGATTATCATTACTTACCTTTCCTATTTATAATATTTGGATAAGGTTGATTAGTGAATATCAATGAGTAGATAATATAATCTTACCATAAGCTAATGATAAATAAATAATAATTTAATTAATTAGGTGCAAGCATTAATCAAATGACAACAATATTACTGATACTTAATCTAGACTTGAATAAAATTCCTACTAATTTAAAGAATGAATGATGATGACATTATTGTTAATGTAGATTGTAAGTTTTAATAATAACTCTTTCATTACAGTTAAGAGATGAAAAGAAACTAGTAACAACTTACTTAGGTTTGGTTGACTGATTAATAATAGTCTTATTATCCATAAATATAAATACCATTTGTTGTTTAAATTATTGACCAACAATGTCCATACAAATTGGGGTATGTTTCATAGTTTTGATGAACAATCACAATTGATATTATCACAATAAATGACAAAGAGTTTAAAACCACAAATCAAATGCATATGTATCATGCATGAGATAATCGTTCATATAAATATTAATTTATAAGATAAGTTATTACTACTGGAAGAAATCTATACATGAAGATATAAGATATTACTCCTAATCGATTATGTATATCTGGGAAAAAAGGAAGGGTTAGGGTCTATCACATCAACGAGCTATTCCCTAGAGGGACTAAAATGGAATAAAAAATTAATACAAAATCTAAACTTCTATTAAACTTCCTTCTCATGCATTTAAGTATTTGAATGCAAGGATAAATGCAACTTTTTTTCAAGGTGATCAAAGATACCAGGATCTAGTGGGATAAGATAGGAAAGTTGATGATGAGGGCCACACCGTCCAAAACCCACATAAATCACAACAATAGATAGCAACACAGAAAATGTAAGACAAAAAAACAACCTACTTTCAATTATTTTCAGATAATGAAATTATAGATTCAAAAATTACATGCTACAACCTCACGAGCTTGATTCATTACAACAAAATCAACTATGAAAATAAAAACTACTATTTAGAGCCACAATTTGCACTATTAGGGCCACCTTCTACAACCCCCACTTAACCCTTTTTATTTTCCCCAATAACCACCCTAGAATTTTCTAGAAAGATCAAATATCCCCTTTTGTTTTGACACCAAAAGTTCCGCAGAGAGATTTCTAGCCTAAGAGGAAATTTTTATGAAATTCACTTTTTAGAGGACCAACTTTGCAAGGCCAAACTTTTGATCTAGGTGTACGATTTGCTATTATTGCATATCGTTGGAAAGCTCTTGACGAGCTCTATGACATGTAAACCTACCATAGGCCGGTTTAGCCACTTTTTGAGTTGTTTCGAGGCCTCCAAAGTTTTATATCTGAATTTGAAGCCACAATGGAGAAATTTCCCGCGACAGAAACTTTAATTTCTCACAAACCGTGCATGGTTTTGAGGTGATTCTTTCATAGCCAAAAATGTTTTTCAGCTCTACTCCTTGGGGTAAAATCTCATGTCCATATGAGCCTATTTTAATTGACTTACTAAAAATAGTAAGTGCTCATTTTTTGCTATTTTTTATGCTTGAAAGTCTTATACCCCTTAAGTGCCATCATGGGACTCAAAACAACTAAAGAAATTTTTTTTTTTTTTTTTTGGGTGATTCATGATTTCCCTACACCGCTGGATGCTCTTGCATCAAACACCCAAGGTAATTTGAAAAGTGACCTTGTCACTTCTCAGGAGTTAGAGGGAAACCAAGACGATTAATTTCGGCCTTTGATAACCATGATGAATCTTCAACAGGACTTCTTCTCCATTTCACAAAGTACTTTGCATATTGCATGTTTCTTGTGCTTCTACCCACACAGTTATCCAAGATTTCTTCTATCTCTTCCTTCTCTGAAGTAGGTGCTAAAATTTTCAACTGTTCATTTATTGAACCCTCTTATATATCACCTTCATGATACTCTATCAAATCAGCAATGTTGGACACAGGAGAAATGTTTATTCCACTAGGCAACTCCACCTCATAAGCATTTCCTGAATCATGCTTCTTTAGGATCTTGCATGGTCAGAGCTTCTTCATCTTTAACTTGACTTGTATGTACCAGCCTAGAAACCTTTCCCTTCTACCGATATAGACCATGACACATCTCCTACTTGGAACTCCTTATACCTCCTTTACGTCTTGTGAGCCTTATGTGAGTTCATGCGGTGATGTGTTCTTCACTTCTTCATTACCAAATTCTTAGTGCTTTCGTAGGAAATCTTCAATATCGTACTACTCTTCTCCCCTTATCCATCTTTCTTAGTTCGGAAGCATTTCAACTTGGACTACTCCCATATACAATCTAGAATGGTGATTTCACAGAGTTGCTCCTATTGACAAAGGTGTGTAACCAAATTAGGCACGTGGTATAATCAAATCCCATCCATATGGAAACTATCTCCTACTAAGCATCTTAGCGAGTTACCCAAACTTCTATTCACCGCCTCTATTTGTCCATCAGTCTATGGATGGTGTGCAGAACTGAACTTCAAATATGTCTTCAACTTCTTCCATAATGTCCTCTAGAAATAACCAACAAATTTGGTATCTTTGGTAGACCATGTAGTCTCACCACCTCTCTGAAAAACAACTCTATAACATGAACAACATCGCTGGTCTTATGAAACGGAATGAAATGTTCCATCTTTGAAAATCTATCCACCACCACAAATATGGAATCATGCCCTCTCTATGTCCTTGGCAATCCAAGAACAAAATCCATGCTAATATCCTCCCATGGCCTCTCAGGTATAGGTAATGGCTGATACAATCTAGTATTTTGACTTGTTCCTTTTGCCATCTAACATACTCTGCAATTTTGTACAAACTTCTTCACATATTTTTGTAATTGTGGCCAATAATAATACTCATTGACAAGAGCAATGGTCTTATCTCGACCAAAATTTCTAGCCAATCCTCCACTATGCTTCTCCTTGATTGGATTCTCTCTCATAGAACTCCTTGGATTGCACAATTGGCTTCCTCTAAACAACATCCTATCTTGGATTAAGAAATCCAACCATTTCATCTTATCTAATGTAACAGGTTCCAAACAAGCCTTCTAAGCTTCTGCAAAGTATGGATCTTCTGGATACAAACTATTGAGTTTATTGAACGCAAAAACCTCTATGTTCATCTCTATCAACAAATGTTGCCTTCTACTTAAGGCATCTACAACTATGTTTGACCTTCCACTCCTATGCTTCAAAACAAAAGTATAACTCTGCAAAAACTCAACCCATTTTAAGTGCCTTTGTTTCAACTTTCCTTGACTATTGAGATACTGCAAAGCTTGGTGATCAGTATATAAAACAAATTATTTTGGCAACAAATAGTGTCTCCATTTCTTCAAAGCTTGAACTATAGCATAAAACTCTTGAACATATACAAAATATTTCTTCTTAGCATCATTTAACTTCTCACTAAAATAGGCATCAGGCTTACCTTCTTAACTCAAAACAACTCCTATGGCGGTGCCACTAGCATCACAATCTACTTGAAAGACCTTATTGAAATATGGAAGTGCCAAAACAGGTTGCTCTGTAACTTTCTTCTTCAACATGTCAAAACTTTTTCTGCTCCTATAGTCCACTTAAATTCTTTTCTATCCCCTCTCATCGCTTCAGCTATAGGTGCACAAATACTATTGAAATTCTTAATAAAATTTATGTAAAAACTTGCTAGACCATGAAATGATCTTACCTCGGTAACACTCCTTGGAGTAGGCCATTCAATGATAGCTCTCACCTTCTCTGGATCCATTTTGAGACCCTCTGCTGAGACGAAAAATCCCAATACACCAACTCTCTCTTCACAAAACTACATTTCTTCAAATTAATCAACAAATTCTCCTCCCTTAGTTTTTCAAAAAAAAATTAGATATGCATCAAGTGCTCCTCCAATGTCTTACTAAAAATCAAAATATCATCCAAATAAACAATAACAAATTTTCCTAAAAATTCTTTCAATACCTCATTCATAAGTTGCATAAAGGTGCTCGGTGCATTGGTTAGCCCAAAAGGCATGACTAACCACTCATACAAGACCTCCTTGGTTTTGAAGGTTGTCTTCCATTCATCTCCTTCTCTAATCCAGATTTGGTGATATCCACTCTTCAGATCTATCTTCGTGAAGTACGTAGCTCCACTCAAACAATCTGTAATATCATCCATTCTTGACAAGGGAAATCAATAATTGATGGTGATCTTGTTGATGGCTCTAGATTTTGTGAACATCTTCCATTCCCCATCGTTCTTTGGTGCTAGTACTACAGGTACTACACATGGAATCAAACTCTCTCTAATCAATCCCTTCCGCAACAACTCTTGCACTTGTTTGTTCAACTCTTCACTCCCTGCTGGAGTCATACAATGAGCTGCCTTATTTGGAAAACTAGCTCTAGGAATCAGGTCCATCTGATGACTAATCTTTCTTATAGGAGAAAAACCTTTAGGTATGTTATAAGAAATAATAGCTTGAAACTCATTCAACAAATCTGAAACCTCTACAAGTACCTCAGTAGTACCTACTTTATCAACTCTAGGAATCAATGCAAAACACATATGCTCATGCTTCATACCTTCTAGGAACTTTCTTCCATCAACCAAACAAATTCTTGCATTACTGCATACCTTTTCCTCTACCTCTTTCAAGGGCTTCAACTTATGATGAACTCCATCCTTTGTCAAAGAATAGGTGTTGGCATGTCCATCATGCATTGCTCATCGATCAAACTACCATGGTTTGCCTAACAACATATGACAAACATCCATAGGAATAATATCACACAATACCTCATCATGGTAATTTCCAATCTTGAACTTTACTAGAAATTGTTCATTTACCAAGGCTTTATGGTCCTTCTACAACCAAGCAATCTGATATGGGTTCAAATACCTTCTTCTCTCCAACCGCAACTTACTGACCATTTCTTCCAAAACAAGGTTATCAATACTACCTCCATCAATAATAACATTGCAAACTTTATCTTCACATTTACATCTAGTGTGAAACAAATTCTTCCTTTGTGTTAGCTCATTTGCCTCATTTAGCAAGGCTCTTTTGGTAACAAGAGCCTCTCCTCTTTCTGCATCCTCAGAATGTGAAGACTCGACATCTTCATCTACATGTGCAACTCGTGCATTACCCTCAAGTCTTCTATTTGTCCTTCTTTGATGTTGAGGACACCCATAGGCCCTATGTCCTTCTTCTCCGCACTAGAAACAGGTTCCACAGAAGCCTCCTCTTCCCATTCCTCGTCCAGATCTTCCCCTTCCTCTTTGGTCTCCATTATTTTGATCATGAGGATGGTAGGTGTTATCTCCTTTCTGGTTCTAGCTGCTACTGGAGCCTCACCCTTCTTTTGATCTTCATTTCGATCTCCATATGACTGTCCACTAGTCTTTCCTCCATGACCTCCACCTCGTTGTTTGTTCTCAAACCTCTTGTTCAACCTTTCTTCAACCTTTAGAGAAAATTGATAAGTGTCTTCAATGGTGGTCATTCTTACCAGTGTCAATTCTTCCTGTATGCTTGGCTTCAACCTGTTAATATAACGAGCAAATTTCTCCTTATTCTCCTTAGAATGTCCTATCTAAATCAGGACCTTGTGAAACCTCTATGTATTCTTTCACTGTCCTTGTTCCTTTCCTCAAGCTCTGCATCCTCTTGAGCAACTCCAATTTGTAATCAATTGGAATAAATTATTTCTTCAATTTTGACACCATTCTATCCCAACTAGAAATTTTATATTTCCCTTGTCTTCCTCTTTCTAACTAGACCTCTTTCCACCATATACTAGCATGACCTTTCAATTTTGTCTTTGCAAACCTCACTTTGTGAGGATCTTCAATCTCCTCAAACTTGAAAAATTCCTCCATGTCATTGATCCAATCAATCAATTCCTCAAGATACAGATTTCCACTAAAAGTTGAAACCTCCATTTTAGGTCTCTTCCCAATGCTTGAGATGGCTTGCGACAATCTTCTTTCTCTAGGATCCATTGGATCCTGCTCTTCCTCTTCCATTTCATCCTTCATTTCATCTTCAATTTCATCTCTGTCTTGTTGCACATCTCTTCTTCAAATCTCTTGTTGCAAGGTTTCTAATTGCCTTCTAAGGGCTCTGATTTCATCTCTAGGTGGACCTCCTCCACCTCAGCCTCCACCTCTGCCATACTAGGCACATCTTGGAGGCATCTTGAATTGAACCCACACTCACAGGTCCTGCTGCAACTACCTCACATTCAACGCTCTGTTACAGGCTCAGGAACTCCTGCTCTAATACCACTTGATGAGGGACACACCGCCCAAAACCCATAGAAATCACAACAGATAGCAAAACAGAAAATGTGAGATAGAAAAACAACCCACTTTCAATTATTTTTAGATAATGAAATTACAGATTCAAAACTTACATGCTACAACCTCATGGGCTTGATTCATTACAACAAAATCAACTATGAAAAGAAAAACTACTATTCAGAGCCACAATATGCACTATCGGGGCCACCTTCTACAATCCCCACTTAACCCTTTTTATTTTCCCCAATAACCACCCTAGAATGTTCTAGAAGATCAAATTCCCCTTTTGTTTTGGTGCCAAAGTCCTGCAGCGGAAATATTTACAGCTGGGAAGAAATTTTTATGAATTCACTTTTAGAGGACCAACTGCGGGGCCATAACTTTTGATGCAGGGGGTCAGTCGCTATTGTGCATGTTAGCCGGGGAAGGTCTCGGCAGGCTCTGACACATGTGAGATCATCGTGAGTTGATTGGGCCACTATTTGGAGGCTATTTGGGGGCCTCAAAGTTTTATATCTGAATTTGAAGCCGCATTGGAGAAATTTTTTGGGACAAAAACTTTAATTTCTCACAAACCATGCAAGGTATTGAGGTGATTCTTTCGTGATTGGAAATTTTTTTCAGCTCTTCTCCTTGGGTAAAACTTCACGTCCATACATGCCCATTTTGGCTGACTTACTAAAAATAGTAAGTGCTTGTTTTCACTGGCCCCAAGTGCACGGCAGGTCTGCTCTCATTAAAGTGTTGTCATGGAACTCAAAACAACTAAAGAAAATAAAGAAAACATTTTTTTTGGGTGATGCAATATTTCCCTACACTGTTGGATGCTCCTGCATTAGTTGAGGTTAAGATACCCTGTTAAGTCGTTAGGTAATAGTAGCAGCAACATTGATAAGATTTAATAATGGTATTAAATTATATGCTCAAGCAATGTCAATCCTAGAGGCCATACGATTAACATAAGCCCAACCACCATAGGTGAATAATATTACTTATGTGAATACCATGAAAAGCATGGATTATTGTTACACCATAAGCACTTTGATAGATCAATAACTTAATTAATGTATATAAAAATAATAATATTACAAGTGTTTTACATGTTATTCAAAAACAATTGTTGGTTGTGTTGCATGTTCTCATGTAAAATTTAGAGGCATGACAGTGAAGATGTTTGTTTGCAAAGGATAGTATGAAGAAAGGAAGTGTGACTACAAGTGGAAAATGAGAAACTTGTGCATAGGGGAGAGAAGTCCATAAACATAATGGATTGAAGGCTCATGAGGCTATATAAAATATGAAAAATGAAATTTATACCTTTAAAATCATATAGAAATACACTTACAAACATGAATAATTAACACCATGACACCAAAATCAAGGCCAAGAGGGATATGAAACAAGACACAATTTTTTTTTACAATGAGGACCATTGATAAAAGTCTCAAATCGGATATTAAGAGAGCCAAATATAGAAAACAACATAATTTATCAATGAGACCCATTGAAAATAGTCTGAAATCAAATATTAATTATGAAACATAGAGGGAAAAGGAAACAATGAAGGTGTAAGACATGAAAGTGAGTTTTAAAGCTATTTTAGACATAAACTTACATAAAAGTGAATTCCAATGTTACTTCACTCTCACACTAATTCAAACATGTCAAAATAGTTTTCTAATTTTTAATCCAATAAAAAAAATTAAACACACATAAAGTGAATGCCATATTTTAAAAATAAAAACTCTTCAAAAAAAGTACATGTGAAAGTTCAACTCGCTTATTTTAGACATACTTCATATAAAATGAAATTTAAAGTTCAAACAAACTTTTTACAAAGTGAATGCTAAATTTAGTTTATACATACATACAAGAAAAGTGAATGCCAAAATTTGTTCAAACACACCTTGGACAAACTAATAGTCTAGGCATACATGTAAAAAAGTTAATTGCAAAAATTTGTTCAAAAGCATGTGCACATTAAAATTTGTTTCCAATGCTTTTTTCAAAACATACTTCTTGCAAAAAAATGTTACTACCAAATTTGGTTCAAATACATGTCATGCACACACAAAATGAATGCTAAAGTTCCAATGTAGATTTTACAAGAGCATTCAAGAGTGTTTTTCAAGCATTTTGGAGCATTATTCAAGATTCAAGCATCATGTCAAAGTCATCATGCATCATTTTTTTTTTTAAGCTAACATTTGTGATGTAGGTTCTTATGATTTAAGCAAGCATTCAAGTCAAGATCTAAATTCATGCTAGCCATTACTTACAATATTGCAACCTTTATTCCAAGGGCTTGGTGAGTTGAAACATAGCTTATTTGTTCATTCATCATTCCTTCATTCTATTTGATTTCATTTCAAGGTTTGATTACTAAAACGAGGTTTGACCAAGGAAAACCCCTATCCACTAACAAAACAATATTTTCCCCTCTCTTTGATGTGTGATTGCAGATCTAGGTGATTTAGTTTGAAGATCCATTGAAGAGAAATTTTGGAGAAAGTTGTCAAGTTGTCAAAATTGTGATCTACATTGCAAGATCATGAAAAGTCACCTACAAGTTGCAATTCAGTGTTTTAGACTCAAAGATTTAACATGAGAGAAGCTATAGGAAATCACTAAAGGACATCATAGTTTTAGATTAACCCTAATACTGGGACTAAATCACCACTTGTGGCATATGAGTCCCAGTATACCTATTTTCAAGTATTTTATGTAGATCTTGGTTTAGCAATTCCAAATTTTGGTTTTAGCCTGAAACCCTAAACTAAGACTAAATTGCCCCTACTGGCGTATGAGTCCCAATCTTCAGTTTCTAGGTGCACCTATGTTTATCTCTAGTTTGTTGTTCTTATTTTGGTTCATTTTCTAGGTCATATACTTAAGTTTTGCATTTCATTTACATTTCTTGTCTCTCCAAGCCCTTACTTGGTGGTGAACCCCCTTTATTGTCTCTAATCACACCCTAGGATACCTTATTGTAGATCTCTTTCCCTCATTACATCTCTATATTGAGATCTCTAAGGTTTCCTTGAATGAAATTTGAAGGAAACAAGTAGAAAGGTCCTAAAACCCTACCCTTGTGTTCCATCTACTAAAAGGTGGAGCAACCTAATTTCCTCTAATATTTCACAAATATTACACACTCTTCATGTAGAATGAATTCAAAAGTTCAAATAGAACACACACACACACAATTAATAACAATATCAAATCTAAATAAATGGTAAAATTTAAACAAATTTCATGCAAATTGAATTCTATAGTTAATTCAAAAATCAAATATGCAAATAATAAGTGCATAAAATCCAAGTGAATGTCAAAGTTGGTTTAAACACACTTCACATATATGTAAACACTCAAGCTCAAACATACACTTCAAAAAACCTATAAGTGCACACAAAGTAAATGCCAATTTTCAAGCACATTTTACATAATATTGGTTGCCACACACCTCAAATACATTATGTGAAACACAACAAACACACAATTGACACACATAAATTATGATAATGTTCAAACACATTTGACATAAAGTTAATTCAAATACACTTCAAATAGATGTAAATACTAAACTTCAAACACTAAAATGAATGTTAAAGTTCAACACACTTATTTCACACAAACAATAAAGTGAATGTCCAAGTTCAAACATATACTTCACAAAAATAATAAGTGTATATAAAGTAAATGCCAAAATTTGCACACACACACATTCAATACAAAATTTAAAAACACAATTTATACAAAATTTGTGAATACCAAAGTTCACACACACACTTAACATAAATAATAAATAGATTAAAATTTATATGAATGTACTATTGAAATTTAAAAGCTTAATTCACAAAATAATTCACAAATGTCTAGTTCAGAAAAATACATACCTGAAAAAAATCAAAACTCTTCCCATGCAAAGTTTGTGAATATCAATCGAAACAATTAAGTGAATTGAATTAAAGACACCAAAACATGCTTCATACTAAAAGCTTAAAACATACCACACAAACAATAAGTGTATTCTTAAGTAAAACATGCTTTATACAATCAAACATAAGTGGAGTGAATACAAAATTTTAAAGTTCTCTTCATACTAAGTTTGTGAATGCCAAAATACAAAGTTCAAACATCAAGTTTATTGAATAGAAATTAAAATTCACTTCATAGAAGTTAGTGAAGTAAAAGTTTAAAACTCCATTTCAATGAAACTTTGTGAATATCAAACTAAAAACATACTTCAAACAAACAATAGATATTGACTTTAAAAGATGAAAGAAAAATGCTTCACACAAAAAATAAGTAGATTAAAAATGCCAAACTTCAATCCATAATTGAATCAAAATTTAAAGGTCACAATAAGATTAAAAAATTATAATAAGTGGATCAAAAGATCAAAAATCACTAAATATAATTTCGTCATAATTTATTAGCTTGATATTTTTTAATAATTAAAAGTATGATTTGATTGTCTTGTCACTTTTTAATTATATATTATTGTGCATACTGGAGTGCTAATTATAAGTTGTGAATATTGTGATTCTAACAAGACATTAAATTTTAAGCAATATAAAATAAATCCACCAAATCCATCCATAAAGACACTAGCCTTTTAGGAATGACCATGGCCAATGGCCATTCCCTCGAGCCTTTGGAAGGAGCAATTTGGAAAACTAAAAATATCCTTTACTTATTGCATTTCTAAAAATCAACGTGACTTCAAAAATTTATTCAAATTTTTAAAAAAGACCTCAAGTGACTTCACCAATATCAATATCCTCGTATATTTTTCTTATTTGAATGGTTGCTCACATATATTCTTTGTACATTTATTTTCCTGAAAATATAAAATACAACTAGTGAGCAGTATGTTAATCAAAATTTGGCTAATAATATAAAAAATGAATTACTATAACAAATACACTCCATTACAAGATATACTCTACAAATAATTTTAGATCATAAAAAAATCAATCATCTATGAAAAAAAATAAAGACACATGACAACCAAAAATGTGACATCTACTACATTATCAGAATGATTTCATATTTAAATGAAGTCCAACTATATCAAATATTTAAATGAGGAGAGCAACCTGAATCAAGTTGTGATTGAAAAAGAAACAATAATTCCTACACATAAAATCTCAATCCAAGAGCAATGAGGATGCTTTGATTCCTAACCAATAGAAAATAGTATTAAATATGAAAATTAGATTTAAATCAAATAATTATCCTTATTAAAAATTGATTAGCAGACAAGAAAATCAATTACCCAACAAATAAACTGTTGAAATTATTGTACAAGAGAGGGAAAATTAACCATATCTAGAGGTATTAGAGCACTAAATGTAACATTTTATTAAATATTGTCCTGCATTGAGAGAATGATTTGACATGAAAATGAAGAAGCAGTGAAATGTTTGAAACCACAAAACAAATAGATAAGATTGAAGTGAACACATATGAAGGCTTTGAATGTTGTAAGAGGACATAAATTTCTGATAGAGGCAACAAATTCTTTATACCAATGACAAACTCTTCTTTTTGAGGCATTAACTGAGTATATACAGCGTTAAAATACAGATTCAAATAGACTGAAGCACAAGCAAGTTAACCATATTGGAAAATTTTGAATGCCAAATAGCCTATTCCTTTACACCAATGGCAACTCTTCTTGCTCGAGCATTAATAGAGTAAATACAACCATGCAGATACAATTATCCGTAAAATACAGAGTCAAATAGATTGTGATAAATAGGTTGTGATCTCATTTGAGGATGTTTGAATTAGGGTTAAGTGCTTGTTTGGTAAAAACTCTTTTCTAATATGTTCTTGATGTAGTTGATTAGACATGTATACATAGAATGTTTGTATGTGTATACATAAACATGTTGATGATAAACCCATGTACATGACATAATACATACATAAGCATACAAAGGTAGATGTACCTCTGCATACTCGTAGATAGATTAATCATGGGCATGAGTGTATCAGATGGACAAATAGGTATATATATGTATATGGATATATACCTCAAAAGTATATATGACTTTCTATAGGTCGATAAATATATGTGAATGCTTGTATGAGTAATGTATATATACGATATATGCATATATACACATTCATACACATATTGACATACAAGTATGTAAATGGCATAATGGAATGTCCATACACATATATCGATACATGTATGTATATGTATATGTGTATATAAGTCTATACATGTAATGACATTATTATAATAGCATGAAATATGCATGCGGATACTAAATGGTTTATTATCATGATCATTGTTAATGAATATATATATACATATACACATATATATACAAATATATATATGTAAGTTCATATTCTTTATTAAGCACATAGCACTGTTATGGTAAAGTGCATATATGAGTAAAGTGAATAAGGTGTTGTTTTAAAAGTATACACATATACGCAAGTATAAACCCTGCCATGTATTTTGGCTTCAATGTATGAAATAGAGACTAGATCAAAGCATATAAGTGTAATATGGAAAACGTGCAAGCTAAGTCGATATGCAAGCATTTAGTTGAGTCAACACTAATGCAAGGTGTTCAGAAGTTAAACTTAGACCAAGTCTGTTGCTTTAAATGCATAAACCAAAATTTGACTTATTCTTTCAAAGGAAAACCGCGGCCAAAATAATAGGGAATGAGTTGATTTGGTGGCGCAAAAATATGAATTTGCATAAACCAAAAAGAGTTCTGAAGCTACAAGTCGATTTGGTGTTAAGAATCATGTGCTTTTATGAACCTGTCAAACCACTGCTATCACAATATGAGGTCGATATGTGTTCAAATAGGCTAAGTAATTGTTTATATTGCTGCCACCTTCTTCTTAAATAAGTTGAACTTCAAAATTCTATTGTTAAGAGGTGTCTTCATGTTTAGCTGATCTGTAGGAATTTTGGTCTCTTATTTTTGTATAAATAGGTGAGCTACTTCACCCATTTGGATGCCATTCATTCTTTCTAATTTGTTGTTTGCTTTTTGAGTTGATCATTTTGTGAGTTGAGAGTAATTGGGAGAGAAGAGTAAGAGTTTATTATAAGTTATCTTTGAGAGAGAAAGCTAGAGTATTTAGAGGAGCTTGGGAAGTTGATTATGGAAGTAACCAGTAGTAATTCAGTCTATCAATTGGGAATAACAGGTATACATGCATGTAGTCTATTCTTTGTATTTGATGTTTAGAAATACTATATGTTATTTTTGTTTTGCATGAGAATCATTGAATTGCTAGTAGGGGGAAAGATTATTGTTACATTGTTAAAGGAAAGAGTCTATTTACTCATTGTCATTGTGATTGTAAAATGTTGTTTGTACATACTCCATAGTAAGGAGTGATTGTTTACTCTAGTATTTAATACTAGGAATATAAAAAGCATTATTAGCTAAGAAGTTATTTGTTGCAATTAGTTTTTGAATCCAAACTAGAGATAGAACACAGGTTACTCATGGAAGTAGATAAACCTATGATAAGGTTTTCTTACGTATAGGAATGTATTTAGAATATATGTATAAAACATAAGGAATAGGTCATTCTTGTGGTTAAATATTACCTCATGAAGGGATTACCTATGCATAGTGTACAAATGATCTTGAGAAAAATTGAACTAGGGAAGTGTATGCAATCTAGGATGAATTTTTATATGAAACTTTGGCCAAAGTAGTGTAATGTGCCACTGGTTACACTATCAATTTCATTGTGTTCCTTTTATTCATGCTAGTCTATGATTGACATACAAGATAGGATGTATATGATATACAAGATAGGATGTATTCAAGTTCTAGTCATGTAGGGCACAACACTAAGTACATATAGGCTAAAGTTATGAGGTTATCAAACCAACTCCTTCGTCGAAGTGTAGGGCCATCTAGCCATTATGGTAGATGTGCAAGGGACCACATAAGAGTCCATGGATGGAAGAAAATCGCTTGAGTGATGCTTCTCCTCCACAATTGGCAGCCAAGGTTTGAGGGAATCTTCTTGGATCAATGTACCACTGATGCCGATATATCAAAGGAAGCTTGAGAAGCTATATGTGATTCATTTGTAATTCATTTTTGGAAACATGTAAATATCTTTGTTATGAATGGAATCAATGTTTGGAAATATTGTTGCATTATTATTGCTTTTTAAATCTCTTGTTGAAAGAAAAAAATTATTGCATTGGGAAACAAACCTAGTTTATTCACTTGAAAGGAAAAACTTAGAGAATTTATCTTTGTTGAAAAATTGGCATGTTACATGTGGTATCAGAGCTACTAGGTTTAACTCTGGAGCCTATGTGCTTGCTATACTTTATGTCCAAAATTATTTAATGTTTAGAAATTCTTGTGCTAGGATGGTGCACCTCATGTTAACTACAAGAAAGTTAGTAATTAGGAATGAGTGTTATTTGAAAGCCAAGAAGGAAAAATAAGCCATTGTTCATACGATAGAGGGAACCAACTATGAAAATTTTGTCTGGTTGAGCGATATTGAGACAATCAGTCACACTCTTTCTCAAGTGATTCAAGTCAAGAGAAGAATGAGGGAGGAAGCTAATTTCAACTACTTACCTCCAATCTCACTAGCAAAGTCTAACTCTGTCACTTTCTAGGGATATACCCTTGGAATGTAGCGTTAGTCTTGCATTAATGTTTAGGGACCCTAGAGTCCTTCCTATGTTGAAAGTTATTGTAATTTCCTCAAGTAATGAATTTGATGGATATATTCCTCATAATTATGTATCAAAAGATAAATTTGAAGGATACTACCCCATTTGGGATAGATATGAATAAATGAGAGATGAATAAAAATCTAAATGCTACACCCTATTGAGTTATGTATCTGAGAGTGAGTCTGAAGAGTAATCTACCCTCAACTATCTAAATAGTCAAGCTATGTAAATGGAAAGGATATTGAGATCCTTATGAATAAATAAAAGTTATATGTTTATCAAAGATTGTGTTGAAACTTGAGAGAAATTTTCTTTTATGTGCAAATGAATGCTCATTTAATGCTTTCCATAAGTTGTGTGAACATAATAGAATCTAATAAGATGAAACCTTTAGGTGTAAACCTTTTCCTTACGAAGGATGGTGAGAACAAGGACCAATCCTGGAGGGAGCCAAGAGGTCAGACAAGGTCCGGTGGGTGATGAAGCTAAATAGGATAAAATTTGGGCTATCATTTACGAAACCAATGCAAGGTTGGGAAATTTGGAGCAAGAAGTAAGGATGAAAGATAGAGTGGAACAAGAGGTTCCAATTAATGAAAAGTACCTAACAATGAAAATGAGGGAGAGAATTCTCATGATCATACTCGAACCGATGAACAATGAAAATGAGGGAGAGAACTCAAACTTATCCACAAAAGTTTCTTGGAATGTATTACTTAGTAGAGCCCGCAACTTGGAGAATGACACCTTAAAAATTCTAAGAATTTTCTAGAACTTCCAATCCCTCCAGTCTGCTCAAGCTTTTCTCCAAAAAATATGGCCAGTTTGAGTTTGTAGTCAAAGATTCTGAATTACCCATTTTTTGGTCTTGAATGTTTATGGGGTTTATGAAAAAATGTAGAAGTGTCTCCTAACATAGAACCACATCCTAAAGCCTTCGTATTATGGTAAAATGGGTTATTCTAAAGGAAGGTAGAATGAAATTAAATTTTGACATGGCAGCTAAGAGGAGCCTTTGTGGAGAGATGTAATACTTGAAATTATGAGCAATTTTTTTGTATAGCACCAATAATATTGGTGTGTGTTTGCTTAAGTGATACAAATATTATAGTTTGATTATGATTTCTGGATTTGATTGTGTCACTATTTTTCTCCTTCAGCTCTCTTTCATCTTGATGATGGATCATGCAGTGTGATTCAAAATATTGATGACAAAAAATAGCAACACAATCAAAATCCAAGAATCATATTCAAATAGCAAGATGGATTGTGAAAACTTGATATCTTTAAACAAATATTATAGTTTTTACTCCTTTTAAACATATACAATTATATTATGTTGATCCATGATTCTAAATTCTTGCTTACTTATATTTGAGGTTTGACCGCACTTGTCAACAAGCACTAAGGGTTTGAAGCAACTTTCTTATACTAATAAATAATAGCCCTTTACAAATATCTAGATTTCATAAGTAAAGGACTATTATTATAGAACTTAAAAATTCAAAATCAATTAGATCTCAAGATAGTTTCCAATGCACGATATATCTTTTTTTTCAATCGAGCAACTACCCTATAGTGTAAAGATTTGTAGCATTTATTCTTAGAGATATAAACATGGTACTATTTTCAGTTCAATCTTACTATCTTCTAGCAATAGGCTCAGAGCTAGGCCATTACATTATGAGTTGAGGTCACAACTAGGCTTCTCCTTAGTCCAATACCAAAGTCAAGAGGTGCCAAATCAAAATTTCCTATTCCTAGTCTAAAATCTATTACATTTTTCTTTTCCATTAGGCAACCATTTTAGAAATTGCAGCTCAAACTTCCTAACCAATGGTAAGCATTTAGCCATGGTTGGTGAGAGATCAACATTGTCACTCCCTAATAGAGTTCATTTTAGGTGTTTGTCAGTGTTAAAAGTCAAATGTAGTTATGTTTGTACAGTCTACAATAAGACTTCAATTTGATGTTAGATCTGGTTATTTTCAAAGATTCTCAACATATTTTAATGCTATCTAAAACATTTTTTATAATGGAAACTTCACTATATTGCAAATTATCATTTGTAACAAATTTTTCATAAAATTTTACTACTTGTAACATATATTCACTATAATGTTTAATTTATACTAAATATTAATCTCTTAATGTTTATAATATACTACATCCATTATTATTATTTATATGGTGAGGGAAATAATTGCAGATGGTGTAGTTATAGATGCTTCACTAGAGCTTTTCTCCAACCCATTTGTCCTACCCTTGCACATCTCTTTCTCTATCAAGTGTTAGGGTTCTTATCTTGTACATACTTTTTTAGCTGCATATAGTGTGGAGTTTGGATCCCACAAGTATTCTTAACATTTTAAGTTGAGAGTAGAGATAACTTGAAAGTGGACAATTTAAGATGGAGAGTTGGGGGCCCACAAGTACTCTTAACATTTTAACTTGAAAATAAAAAGATGACTTGAAAGTTGTGTTACCAAAAAATGTATAGTTAGACATTTTTACGCTCATTTCAGTCTTTCTTATGGACTTTGGCTTGATTTTTCCTAGATTTAATGTTGTAATGTGGTCAACACATTCACATTAGGTCTTGGACCCTTGTGAATCAATAATAATTCTAGGATGTCTTGTAAGTGTTGTGAAGTGTTGTAACCCACTTTCACACTTTTCTAGGACCCTTTCATTATAATTAACCTAAATAACCCCTTTTTATCACTTACCAAGTCTTATTTCAAAGTGTTGTAAAGAGTTGTAACAAATTCTCATGCTTTTCTAGGCTTGTCATCAATAAGTCAACCCTTTCTTATGTTTAAATGACCCCTTAATGCACTTTTCGGCCCTACTTAAGTGTGTTTCAGAGAATTATCCCATTAAAACTCATTAAATGTACTTTAATTCTTGACACCCAGTAAAATTTCCCTGGTGGGATCAAGTCACCACCTGGGGCAACTAAGTCCCACTGGGCACAAAAATCAAAATTATTTTAAATTTCTGACGAGATTTTATTCTCTTAACCTTAAGGTCGGCCTGTGATGTGTTATTTTTGGGAAATATTGTAAAATCAAGTATAAATAAAGGGTTTTCCTCTCATTTTCATCCCCATTAGTCTAATACATTCATCCACACATTAGCATACATTTATTCATAGTTCTCAAGCATTCTAAGCATTATCAAGCATCCATTGGAGCACCTTCTTACATATCTTCAAATTTCTACATCAAGGGTTTGGTGAGTTGTGACATTGCATATTGTTGTTCATTCATCATTCTCTCTTTATTTCATTTCATTTTCAAGGGTTTGATTACCAAATTAGGGTTTGACCAAGGCAAACCCCAATTCTCTAACCCTTAACCCTTTTCCCCCCTCTTTGCATGTGTGTTGTGTAGATCTTATATGCAAATTTTTCAAAGAGAAAGGTGTTAAAAAGTGGTCAACAATCCATCAAATTCATTCAAGTCAACAAAGTGCTAATTGAAGCTTAGAGACACTTTTTAGCTTGATTTTTGCAGAATCTGAACCAGACACCTGTCAAGAAGAAAAGTGTAGATAGAAAGCTACAGATTCCTACCCCAAATTTCCCAAGATTCCCAGGTGGACTAAGTCGCCATTTGTGGCGAATTAGTCCCACTGTCAGGCCTAAAAAGTGATTTTTGTATTTTCGAATACCCTTTTGGCAGAAACTTGTTCTGACAAAATCTCCCTGAAATAAGACTAAGTTGCCCAGCTTGGCATAAGTGTC
>VDFB02272535.1:0-36928 GCA_007258455.2 Sequoia sempervirens
TATAGGTAAAAGATGATTTTATAAAGAGGTAATAGGTCATTTTGGAGCAGCATTTTTATGGGATTCCAAGGATGGACATAGCTACAACTATTCATATTATGGTGCAAAAAGATCAACAAGACAAAACATGTAGAAGGTTTTTAGTAAAATAAATGAGATCCCTTATTTTAGTAGTGTTGGAAGAGAGAAATAGCTTTCATAAAACTTCTCTTATTCCATGTGTAGATGTGTAATTTCCTTGTGTATATGTGTGATTACCGATTGTGTATAGTGTTGGAAGTGAAATAATATTTTGAAATATTTCCTCATTATCCTTGAGAATGTGTGTGGTTTTTAGCTTATGTGATTAGGATGTGTTGTAAAAATTTAAGGTTATAAATGAACTTGTAATTTTTTCTATGATAGAAGCCAAAATTTGTCATCATTAAAGCTTGCAATAAAATAAAAGTGGGTTGGGTTTTTGCTATCAATAAAGTTGTATTTAAGAGTTAAAACTTCATAACCACTTGGGTAGAGAGAATGGAAGTGAACAATTAACATAATGCAAGATAGTTATGATGTGAATATACTCACATTCTACTCATTTTGAATAATAAATCTGAGCTTGTTCTTACTGCCTCCTTAATCTATTCAAAATTTCTTGTTATGCAAACAAACATGCCTCCTTAATCTATTCAAAATTTCTTGTTATGCAAACAAACATATGTAAGACTCTATTCCTCATAATGAGGAAATAATGCACAAGAAAATGTACCCTTATTCATTAATGTGAACAAGTGTGTATATATATATATGATTTTTAAAATACTTATACCTTCATTTCGTATATGCATAAACTATATAAACTCATTTATGAACTGGAATAAATAAATATCCATTCAAATGTATACCTGTATTGATATATTTATATATTGGAATAGAAAGTAAAATTAATAGAAGTTTTATTTTAAAGAATAGTATTTAAAAATAATAAATTAATTAAAAAAATAGAATAGGGTTGTGGGGTTCAGCCACTTGTTGGGTGTGAGGGGTATGTGACTCTCATAGAGGGGCGTGACTCCCTTGCTGTGACCATGACCAGTAGGTTGCCTCACAGTAAGGGAACAACTCTTACAAAAAATACAAAATAATAACAAATAAAAAAATAAGTAAAAAAAAACAGTAAAAACAAGGAATAAAAAAAAAATGTTTTACTCGACGGATCAAACAAAACACATAAATGTATAAGAACAATCTACTGTGCATATAAGTCACAAGAGTCAGAAAAAAAAATACTACATAGATAAACTAGAATTAGAGTCTAAACAAAATGTGTATCCATTGTCAAGGTATATAGCATAAATTTGTGGAAGCGTTTAAGTTATTGGAAAAAAAATCCTCAAGATCTTAAATCTACAAATACAAATGATCAACTGAAAGGGGGGTTTAGATTCAAGACCAAAAGTAAAAAAAAGATATGTGAAAAACTATAACAAAGAAAATGGGACATAAGGATTCTTAGTAGAATTATTAAGAGCATCAAACCTGCAAAATGCAACCCAAAAAGACTTGGCATTCTTCATTTCTCCTCTCTCCCAAATGTGCACTAAAAAAAAAATCCAAATGAAGTGAAAATGAGAAAAGATAGGTTAAAAGATTATCTTTATGCATTAGGGTTAACTTATAGATGCCCTAAGATCCAAGGGATGGGATTTAAACAATCCAACGGTTAAGATTTGATGCACAATCTATCAACCACTAAATTGTCATTACCTTAATTAACTCCACTTAACTTTCTAATTTGATCATGGAGGGGACCATGTTAATAGGAACTCTCAATTAAGAGATAACTTAAAACCAATATTAAAGATTTTTACAACTTTAAACTTTTATCCTTTTTGCTATTTTTAAATTTGTTTCTTTTTCATCAAAGGAATTTAATCCTCTCCCACAAAAAAAGGAAACTATGGCTTAAAATTTATTTTAATTTAATTTGTCTCTTTTTTTGGGATCCAAGTAAAATTATTATTTTTAAATAAGGTTAAATTAATTGTGTAGTCTTAAAGGGTGATAATTTAAATATTTTATAAACATTGTTTAAGCAAAATATTAGAGTCATTTAGACTTAGTTATGGATGGATACATTAATAATAAGTGGATTTATAAATAATATTTGAGTATTATTCAGTAATGTTATTATTGGCTAGGTTGAGGTTAAACCATAAGATTATCATTACTTACCTTTCCTATTTATAATATTTGGATAAGGTTGATTAGTGAATATCAATGAGTAGATAATATAATCTTACCATAAGCTAATGATAAATAAATAATAATTTAATTAATTAGGTGCAAGCATTAATCAAATGACAACAATATTACTGATACTTAATCTAGACTTGAATAAAATTCCTACTAATTTAAAGAATGAATGATGATGACATTATTGTTAATGTAGATTGTAAGTTTTAATAATAACTCTTTCATTACAGTTAAGAGATGAAAAGAAACTAGTAACAACTTACTTAGGTTTGGTTGACTGATTAATAATAGTCTTATTATCCATAAATATAAATACCATTTGTTGTTTAAATTATTGACCAACAATGTCCATACAAATTGGGGTATGTTTCATAGTTTTGATGAACAATCACAATTGATATTATCACAATAAATGACAAAGAGTTTAAAACCACAAATCAAATGCATATGTATCATGCATGAGATAATCGTTCATATAAATATTAATTTATAAGATAAGTTATTACTACTGGAAGAAATCTATACATGAAGATATAAGATATTACTCCTAATCGATTATGTATATCTGGGAAAAAAGGAAGGGTTAGGGTCTATCACATCAACGAGCTATTCCCTAGAGGGACTAAAATGGAATAAAAAATTAATACAAAATCTAAACTTCTATTAAACTTCCTTCTCATGCATTTAAGTATTTGAATGCAAGGATAAATGCAACTTTTTTTCAAGGTGATCAAAGATACCAGGATCTAGTGGGATAAGATAGGAAAGTTGATGATGAGGGCCACACCGTCCAAAACCCACATAAATCACAACAATAGATAGCAACACAGAAAATGTGAGACAAAAAAACAACCTACTTTCAATTATTTTCAGATAATGAAATTATAGATTCAAAACTTACATGCTACAACCTCACGAGCTTGATTCATTACAACAAAATCAACTATGAAAATAAAAACTACTATTTAGAGCCACAATTTGCACTATTAGGGCCACCTTCTACAACCCCCACTTAACCCTTTTTATTTTCCCCAATAACCACCCTAGAATTTTCTAGAAAGATCAAATTTCCCCTTTTGTTTTGACACCAAAAGTTCCGCAGAGAGATTTCTAGCCTAAGAGGAAATTTTTATGAAATTCACTTTTTAGAGGACCAACTTTGCAAGGCCAAACTTTTGATCTAGGTGTACGATTTGCTATTATTGCATATTGTTGGAAAGCTCTTGACGAGCTCTATGACATGTAAACCTACCATAGGCCGGTTTAGCCACTTTTTGAGTTGTTTCGAGGCCTCCAAAGTTTTATATCTGAATTTGAAGCCACAATGGAGAAATTTCCTGCAACAGAAACTTTAATTTCTCACAAACCGTGCATGGTTTTGAGGTGATTCTTTCATAGCCAAAAATGTTTTTCAGCTCTACTCCTTGGGGTGAAATTTCATGTCCATATGAGCCTATTTTAATTGACTTACTAAAAATAGTAAGTGCTCATTTTTTGCTATTTTTTATGCTTGAAAGTCTTATACCCCTTAAGTGCCATCATGGGACTCAAAACAACTAAAGAATTTTTTTTTTTTTTTGGGTGATTCATGATTTCCCTACACCGCTGGATGCTCTTGCATCAAACACCCAAGGTAATTTGAAAAGTGACCTTGTCACTTCTCAGGAGTTAGAGGGAAACCAAGACGATTAACCTCGGCCTTTGATAACCATGATGAATCTTCAGCAGGACTTCTTCTCCATTTCACAAAGTACTTTGCATATTGCATGTTTCTTGTGCTTCTACCCACACAGTTATCCAAGATTTCTTCTATCTCTTCCTTCTCTGAAGTAGGTGCTAAAATTTTCAACTGTTCATTTATTGAACCCTCTTATATATCACCTTCATGATACTCTATCAAATCAGCAATGTTGGACACAGGAGAAATGTTTATTCCACTAGGCAACTCCACCTCATAAGCATTTCCTGAATCATGCTTCTTTAGGATCTTGCATGGTCCAAACTTCTTCATCTTTAACTTGTTGTATGTACCAACTAGAAACCTTTCCCTTCACAAATGAACCATGACTTCATCTCCTACCTGGAACTCCTTATACCTCCTTTTCTAATCTGCTTGAGCCTTATATTGTCAGTTCATCTTGTTGATGTGTTTCTTCACTTCTTCATGCAAATTCTTCAGGTGCTCAGCAAAATCTTCAACCTCAGCACTACTTTTCTCCCCCTTATCCATATTTCTTAGTTCAGAAGCATTTCTTGGACTACTCCCATATACAATCTGGAATGGTGATTTATCGGTGCTCCTATTGACAAAATTGTTGTAACCAAATTCTGCCTGTGGTATAATCAAATCCCATACCTTAGGATTATCTCCTACTAAGCATCTTAGTAGGTTACCCAAACTTCTATTCACCGCCTCTATTTGTCCATCAGTCTATGGATGGTGTGCAGAACTGAACTTCAAATATGTCTTCAACTTCTTCCATAATGTCCTCTAGAAATAACCAACAAATTTGGTATCTTTGGTAGACCATGTAGTCTCACCACCTCTCTGAAAAACAACTCTATAACATGAACAACATCGCTGGTCTTATGAAACGGAATGAAATGTTCCATCTTTGAAAATCTATCCACCACCACAAATATGGAATCATGCCCTCTCTATGTCCTTGGCAATCCAAGAACAAAATCCATGCTAATATCCTCCCATGGCCTCTCAGGTATAGGTAATGGCTGATACAATCCAGTATTTTGACTTGTTCCTTTTGCCATCTAACATACTCTGCAATTTTGTACAAACTTCTTCACATATTTTTGTAATTGTGGCCAATAATAATACTCATTGACAAGAGCAATGGTCTTATCTCGACCAAAATTTCTAGCCAATCCTCCACTATGCTTCTCCTTGATTGGATTCTCTCTCATAGAACTCCTTGGATTGCACAATTGGCTTCCTCTAAACAACATCCTATCTTGGATTAAGAAATCCAACCATTTCATCTTATCTAATGTAACAGGTTCCAAACAAGCCTTCTAAGCTTCTGCAAAGTATGGATCTTCTGGATACAAACTATTGAGTTTATTGAACGCAAAAACCTCTATGTTCATCTCTATCAACAAATGTTGCCTTCTACTTAAGGCATCTACAACTATGTTTGACCTTCCACTCCTATGCTTCAAAACAAAAGTATAACTCTGCAAAAACTCAACCCATTTTAAGTGCCTTTGTTTCAACTTTCCTTAACTATTGAGATACTGCAAAGCTTGGTGATCAGTATATAAAACAAATTATTTTGGCAACAAATAGTGTCTCCATTTCTTCAAAGCTTGAACTATAGCATAAAACTCTTGAACATATACAAAATATTTCTTCTTAGCATCATTTAACTTCTCACTAAAATAGGCATCAGGCTTACCTTCTTAACTCAAAACAACTCCTATGGCGGTGCCACTAGCATCACAATCTACCTGAAAGACCTTATTGAAATATGGAAGTGCCAAAACAGGTTGCTCTGTAACTTTCTTCTTCAACATGTCAAAACTTTTTCTGCTCCTATAGTCCACTTAAATTCTTTTCTATCCCCTCTCATCGCTTCAGCTATAGGTGCACAAATACTATTGAAATTCTTAATAAAATTTATGTAAAAACTTGCTAGACCATGAAATGATCTTACCTCTGTAACACTCCTTGGAGTAGGCCATTCAATGATAGCTCTCACCTTCTCTGGATCCATTTTGAGACCCTCTGCTGAGACGAAAAATCCCAATACACCAACTCTCTCTTCACAAAACTACATTTCTTCAAATTAATCAACAAATTCTCCTCCCTTAGTTTTTCAAAAAAAATTTAGATATGCATCAAGTGCTCCTCCAATGTCTTACTAAAAATCAAAATATCATCCAAATAAACAATAACAAATTTTCCTAAAAATTCTTTCAATACCTCATTCATAAGTTGCATAAAGGTGCTTGGTGCATTGGTTAGCCCAAAAGGCATGACTAACCACTCATACAAGACCTCCTTGGTTTTGAAGGTTGTCTTCCATTCATCTCCTTCTCTAATCCATATTTGGTGATATCCACTCTTCAGATCTATCTTCGTGAAGTACGTAGCTCCACTCAAACAATCTGTAATATCATCCATTCTTGACAAGGGAAATCAATAATTGATGGTGATCTTGTTGATGGCTCTAGATTTTGTGAACATCTTCCATTCCCCATCGTTCTTTGGTGCTAGTACTGTAGGTACTACACATGGAATCAAACTCTCTCTAATCAATCCCTTCCGCAACAACTCTTGCACTTGTCTGTTCAACTCTTCACTCTCTGCTGGAGTCATACAATGAGCTGCCTTATTTGGAAAACTAGCTCTAGGAATCAGGTCCATCTGATGACTAATCTTTCTTATAGGAGAAAAACCTTTAGGTATGTTATAAGAAATAATAGCTTGAAACTCATTCAACAAATCTGAAACCTCTACAAGTACCTCAGTAGTACCTACTTTATCAACTCTAGGAATCAATGCAAACCACATATGCTCATGCTTCATACCTTCTAGGAACTTTCTTCCATCAACCAAACAAATTCTTGCATTAGTGCATACCTTTTCCTCTACCTCTTTCAAGGGCTTCAACTTATGATGAACTCCATCCTTTGTCAAAGAATAGGTGTTGGCATGTCCATCATGCATTTCTCATCGATCAAACTACCATGGTTTGCCTAACAACATATGACAAACATCCATAGGAATAATATCACACAATACCTCATCATGGTAATTTCCAATCTTGAACTTTACTAGAAATTGTTCATTTACCAAGGCTTTATGGTCCTTCTACAACCAAGCAATCTGATATGGGTTCAAATACCTTCTTCTCTCCAACCGCAACTTACTGACCATTTCTTCCAAAACAAGGTTATCAATACTACCTCCATCAATAATAACATTGCAAACTTTATCTTCACATTTACATCTAGTGTGAAACAAATTCTTCCTTTGTGTTAGCTCATTTGCCTCATTTAGCAAGGCTCTTCTGGTAACAAGAGCCTCTCCTCTTTCTGCATCCTCAGAATGTGAAGACTCGACATCTTCATCTACATGTGCAACTCGTGCATTACCCTCAAGTCTTCTATTTGTCCTTCTTTGATGTTGAGGACACCCATAGGCCCTATGTCCTTCTTCTCCACACTAGAAACAGGTTCCACAGAAGCCTCCTCTTCCCATTCCTCATCCAGATCTTCCCCTTCCTCTTTGGTCTCCATTATTTTGATCATGAGGATGGTAGGTGTTATCTCCTTTCTGGTTCTAGCTGCTACTGGAGCCTCACCCTTCTTTTGATCTTCATTTCGATCTCCATATGACTGTCCACTAGTCTTTCCTCCATGACCTCCACCTCGTTGTTTGTTCTCAAACATCTTGTTCAACCTTTCTTCAACCTTTAGAGAAAATTGATAAGTGTCTTCAATGGTGGTCATTCTTACCAGTGTCAATTCTTCCTGTATGCTTGGCTTCAACCTGTTAATATAACGAGCAAATTTCTCCTTATTCTCCTTAGAATGTCCTATCTAAATCAGGACCTTGTGACACCTCTATGTATTCTTTCACTGTCCTTGTTCCTTTCCTCAAGCTCTGCATCCTCTTGAGCAACTCCAATTTGTAATCAATTGGAATAAATTATTTCTTCAATTTTGACACCATTCTATCCCAACTGGAAATTTTATATTTCCCTTGTCTTCCTCTTTCTAACTGGACCTCTTTCCACCATATACTAGCATGACCTTTCAATTTTTTCTTTGCAAACCTCACTTTGTGAGGATCTTCAATCTCCTCAAACTTGAAAAATTCCTCCATGTCATTGATCCAATCAATCAATTCCTCAAGATACAGATTTCCACTAAAAGTTGAAACCTCCATTTTAGGTCTCTTCCCAATGCTTGAGATGGCTTGCGACAATCTTCTTTCTCTAGGATCCATTGGATCCTGCTCTTCCTCTTCCATTTCATCCTTCATTTCATCTTCAATTTCATCTCTGTCTTGTTGCACATCTCTTCTTCAAATCTCTTGTTGCAAGGTTTCTAATTGCCTTCTAAGGGCTCTGATTTCATCTCTAGGTGGACCTCCTCCACCTCAGCCTCCACCTCTGCCATACTAGGCACATCTTGGAGGCATCTTGAATTGAACCCACACTCACAGGTCCTGCTGCAACTACCTCACATTCAACGCTCTGTTACAGGCTCAGGAACTCCTGCTCTAATACCACTTGATGAGGGACACACCGCCCAAAACCCATAGAAATCACAACAGATAGCAAAACAGAAAATGTGAGATAGAAAAACAACCCACTTTCAATTATTTTTAGATAATGAAATTACAGATTCAAAACTTACATGCTACAACCTCATGGGCTTGATTCATTACAACAAAATCAACTATGAAAAGAAAAACTACTATTCAGAGCCACAATCTGCACTATCAGGGCCACCTTCTACAATCCCCACTTAACCCTTTTTATTTTCCCCAATAACCACCCTAGAATGTTCTAGAAAGATCAAATTTCCCCTTTTGTTTTGGTGCCAAAAGTCTCGTAGAAATATTTCTGGCCTAGGAAGAATTTTTTATGAAATTCACTTTTTAGAGGACCAACTTTGCAGGGCCATAACTTTTGATCCATGCGTCCAATTCTCTATTATTGCATATTGTCGGAAGGTCTCAATGATCTCTACGACACATGAGATCATCGTAGGTTGATTGGGCCACTATTTGAGCTTTTTCAGGGCCTCCAAAGTTTTATATCTAAATTTGAAGCCACATTGGAGAAATTTTTTGGGACAAAAACTTTAATTTCTCACAAATCGTGCAAGGTATTGAGGCGATTCTTTCGTGACTGGAAATTTTTTTCAGCTCTTCTCCTTGGGTAAAATTTCAAGTCCATACGCGCACATTTTGGCTGACTTACTAAAAATAGTAAGTGCTTGTTTTTCACTATTTCTAATGCATGACAGTCTTATACTCGTTAAGTGTTGTCATGGGACTTAAAACAACTAAAGAAAATAAAGAAAACAATTTTTTTTGGGTGATGCAAGATTTCCCTACACTGCTGGATGCTCCTACATTAGTTGAGGTTAAGATACCATGTTAAGTCATTAGGTAATAGTAGCAGCAACATGGATAAGATTTAATAATGGTATTAAATTATATGCTCAAGCAATGTCAATCCTAGAGGCCATACGATTAACATAAACCCAGCTACCATAGGTGAATACCATGAAAAGCATGGATTATTGTTACACCATAAGCACTTTGATAGATCAATAACTTAATTAATGCATATAAAAAAAAGAATATTACAAGTGTTTTACATGTTATTCAAAAACATTTGTTGGTTGTGTTGCATGTTCTCATGTAAAATTTAGAGGCATGACAGTGAAGATGTTTGTTTGCAAAGGATAGTATGAAGAAAGGAAGTGTGACTACAAGTGGAAAATGAGAAACTTGTGCATAGGGGAGAGAAGTCCATAAACATAATGGATTGAAGGCTCATGAGGCTATATAAAATATGAAAAATGAAATTTATACCTTTAAAATCATATAGAAATACACTTACAAACATGAATAATTAACACCATGACACCAAAATCAAGGCCAAGAGGGATATGAAACAAGACACATATTTTTTTTTACAATGAGGACCATTGATAAAAGTCTCAAATCAGATATTAAGAGAGCCAAATATAGAAAACAACATAATTTATCAATGAGACCCATTGAAAATAGTCTGAAATCAAATATTAATTATGAAACATAGAGGGAAAAGGAAACAATGAAGGTGTAAGACATGAAAGTGAGTTTTAAAGCTATTTTAGACATAAACTTACATAAAAGTGAATTCCAATGTTACTTCACTCTCACACTAATTCAAACATAAAATAGTTTTCTAATTTTTAATCCAATAAAAAATAAATAAACACACATAAAGTGAATGCCATATTTTAAAAATAAAAACTCTTCAAAAAAAGTACATGTGAAAGTTCAACTCGCTTATTTTAGACATACTTCATATAAAATGAAATTTAAAGTTCAAACAAACTTTTTACAAAGTGAATGCTAAATTTAGTTTATACATACATACAAGAAAAGTGAATGCCAAAATTTGTTCAAACACACCTTGGACAAACTAATAGTCTAGGCATACATGTAAAAAAGTTAATTGCAAAAATTTGTTCAAAAGCATGTGCACATTAAAATTTGTTTCCAATGCTTTTTTCAAAACATACTTCTTGCAAAAAAATGTTACTACCAAATTTGGTTCAAATACATGTCATGCACACACAAAATGAATGCTAAAGTTCCAATGTAGATTTTACAAGAGCATTCAAGAGTGTTTTTCAAGCATTTTGGAGCATTATTCAAGATTCAAGCATCATGTCAAAGTCATCATGCATCATTTTTTTTTTTAAGCTAACATTTGTGATGTAGGTTCTTATGATTTAAGCAAGCATTCAAGTCAAGATCTAAATTCATGCTAGCCATTACTTACAATATTGCAACCTTTATTCCAAGGGCTTGGTGAGTTGAAACATAGCTTATTTGTTCATTCATCATTCCTTCATTCTATTTGATTTCATTTCAAGGTTTGATTACTAAAACGAGGTTTGACCAAGGAAAACCCCTATCCACTAACAAAACAATATTTTCCCCTCTCTTTGATGTGTGATTGCAGATCTAGGTGATTTAGTTTGAAGATCCATTGAAGAGAAATTTTGGAGAAAGTTGTCAAGTTGTCAAAATTGTGATCTACATTGCAAGATCATGAAAAGTCACCTACAAGTTGCAATTCAGTGTTTTAGACTCAAAGATTTAACATGAGAGAAGCTATAGGAAATCACTAAAGGACATCATAGTTTTAGATTAACCCTAATACTGGGACTAAATCACCACTTGTGGCATATGAGTCCCAGTATACCTATTTTCAAGTATTTTATGTAGATCTTGGTTTAGCAATTCCAAATTTTGGTTTTAGCCTGAAACCCTAAACTAAGACTAAATTGCCCCTACTGGCGTATGAGTCCCAATCTTCAGTTTCTAGGTGCACCTATGTTTATCTCTAGTTTGTTGTTCTTATTTTGGTTCATTTTCTAGGTCATATACTTAAGTTTTGCATTTCATTTACATTTCTTGTCTCTCCAAGCCCTTACTTGGTGGTGAACCCCCTTTATTGTCTCTAATCACACCCTAGGATACCTTATTGTAGATCTCTTTCCCTCATTACATCTCTATATTGAGATCTCTAAGGTTTCCTTGAATGAAATTTGAAGGAAACAAGTAGAAAGGTCCTAAAACCCTACCCTTGTGTTCCATCTACTAAAAGGTGGAGCAACCTAATTTCCTCTAATATTTCACAAATATTACACACTCTTCATGTAGAATGAATTCAAAAGTTCAAATAGAACACACACACACACAATTAATAACAATATCAAATCTAAATAAATGGTAAAATTTAAACAAATTTCATGCAAATTGAATTCTATAGTTAATTCAAAAATCAAATATGCAAATAATAAGTGCATAAAATCCAAGTGAATGTCAAAGTTGGTTTAAACACACTTCACATATATGTAAACACTCAAGCTCAAACATACACTTCAAAAAACCTATAAGTGCACACAAAGTAAATGCCAATTTTCAAGCACATTTTACATAATATTGGTTGCCACACACCTCAAATACATTATGTGAAACACAACAAACACACAATTGACACACATAAATTATGATAATGTTCAAACACATTTGACATAAAGTTAATTCAAATACACTTCAAATAGATGTAAATACTAAACTTCAAACACTAAAATGAATGTTAAAGTTCAACACACTTATTTCACACAAACAATAAAGTGAATGTCCAAGTTCAAACATATACTTCACAAAAATAATAAGTGTATATAAAGTAAATGCCAAAATTTGCACACACACACACATTCAATACAAAATTTAAAAACACAATTTATACAAAATTTGTGAATACCAAAGTTCACACACACACTTAACATAAATAATAAATAGATTAAAATTTATATGAATGTACTATTGAAATTTAAAAGCTTAATTCACAAAATAATTCACAAATGTCTAGTTCAGAAAAATACATACCTGAAAAAAATCAAAACTCTTCCCATGCAAAGTTTGTGAATATCAATCGAAACAATTAAGTGAATTGAATTAAAGACACCAAAACATGCTTCATACTAAAAGCTTAAAACATACCACACAAACAATAAGTGTATTCTTAAGTAAAACATGCTTTATACAATCAAACATAAGTGGAGTGAATACAAAATTTTAAAGTTCTCTTCATACTAAGTTTGTGAATGCCAAAATACAAAGTTCAAACATCAAGTTTATTGAATAGAAATTAAAATTCACTTCATAGAAGTTAGTGAAGTAAAAGTTTAAAACTCCATTTCAATGAAACTTTGTGAATATCAAACTAAAAACATACTTCAAACAAACAATAGATATTGACTTTAAAAGATGAAAGAAAAATGCTTCACACAAAAAATAAGTAGATTAAAAATGCCAAACTTCAATCCATAATTGAATCAAAATTTAAAGGTCACAATAAGATTAAAAAATTATAATAAGTGGATCAAAAGATCAAAAATCACTAAATATAATTTCGTCATAATTTATTAGCTTGATATTTTTTAATAATTAAAAGTATGATTTGATTGTCTTGTCACTTTTTAATTATATATTATTGTGCATACTGGAGTGCTAATTATAAGTTGTGAATATTGTGATTCTAACAAGACATTAAATTTTAAGCAATATAAAATAAATCCACCAAATCCATCCATAAAGACACTAGCCTTTTAGGAATGACCATGGCCAATGGCCATTCCCTCGAGCCTTTGGAAGGAGCAATTTGGAAAACTAAAAATATCCTTTACTTATTGCATTTCTAAAAATCAACGTGACTTCAAAAATTTATTCAAATTTTTAAAAAAGACCTCAAGTGACTTCACCAATATCAATATCCTCGTATATTTTTCTTATTTGAATGGTTGCTCACATATATTCTTTGTACATTTATTTTCCTGAAAATATAAAATACAACTAGTGAGCAGTATGTTAATCAAAATTTGGCTAATAATATAAAAAATGAATTACTATAACAAATACACTCCATTACAAGATATACTCTACAAATAATTTTAGATCATAAAAAAATCAATCATCTATGAAAAAAAATAAAGACACATGACAACCAAAAATGTGACATCTACTACATTATCAGAATGATTTCATATTTAAATGAAGTCCAACTATATCAAATATTTAAATGAGGAGAGCAACCTGAATCAAGTTGTGATTGAAAAAGAAACAATAATTCCTACACATAAAATCTCAATCCAAGAGCAATGAGGATGCTTTGATTCCTAACCAATAGAAAATAGTATTAAATATGAAAATTAGATTTAAATCAAATAATTATCCTTATTAAAAATTGATTAGCAGACAATCAATTACCCAACAAATAAACTGTTGAAATTATTGTACAAGAGAGGGAAAATTAACCATATCTAGAGGTATTAGAGCACTAAATGTAACATTTTATTAAATATTGTCCTGCATTGAGAGAATGATTTGACATGAAAATGAAGAAGCAGTGAAATGTTTGAAACCACAAAACAAACAGATAAGATTGAAGTGAACACATATGAAGGCTTTGAATGTTGTAAGAGGACATAAATTTCTGATAGAGGCAACAAATTCTTTATACCAATGACAAACTCTTCTTGTTGAGGCATTAACTGAGTATATACAGCGTTAAAATACAGATTCAAATAGACTGAAGCACAAGCAAGTTAACCATATTGGAAAATTTTGAATGCCAAATAGCCTATTCCTTTACACCAATGGCAACTCTTCTTGCTCGAGCATTAATAGAGTAAATACAACCATGCAGATACAATTATCCGTAAAATACAGAGTCAAATAGATTGTGATAAATAGGTTGTGATCTCATTTGAGGATGTTTGAATTAGGGTTAAGTGCTTGTTTGGTAAAAACTCTTTTCTAATATGTTCTTGATGTAGTTGATTAGACATGTATACATAGAATGTTTGTATGTGTATACATAAACATGTTGATGATAAACCCATGTACATGACATAATACATACATAAGCATACAAAGGTAGATGTACCTCTGCATACTCGTAGACAGATTAATCATGGGCATGAGTGTATCAGATGGACAAATAGGTATATATATGTATATGGATATATACCTCAAAAGTATATATGACTTTCTATAGGTCGATAAATATATGTGAATGCTTGTATGAGTAATGTATATATACGATATATGCATATATACACATTCATACACATATTGACATACAAGTATGTAAATGGCATAATGGAATGTCCATACACATATATCGATACATGTATGTATATGTATATGTGTATATAAGTCTATACATGTAATGACATTATTATAATAGCATGAAATATGCATGCGGATACTAAATGGTTTATTATCATGATCATTGTTAATGAATATATATATACATATACACATATATATACAAATATATATATGTAAGTTCATATTCTTTATTAAGCACATAGCACTGTTATGGTAAAGTGCATATATGAGTAAAGTGAATAAGGCGTTGTTTTAAAAGTATACACATATACGCAAGTATAAACCCTGCCATGTATTTTGGCTTCAATGTATGAAATAGAGACTAGATCAAAGCATATAAGTGTAATATGGAAAACGTGCAAGCTAAGTCGATATGCAAGCATTTAGTTGAGTCAACACTAATGCAAGGTGTTCAGAAGTTAAACTTAGACCAAGTCTGTTGCTTTAAATGCATAAACCAAAATTTGACTTATTCTTTCAAAGGAAAACCGCGGCCAAAATAATAGGGAATGAGTTGATTTGGTGGCGCAAAAATATGAATTTGCATAAACCAAAAAGAGTTCTGAAGCTACAAGTCGATTTGGTGTTAAGAATCATGTGCTTTTATGAACCTGTCAAACCACTGCTATCACAATATGAGGTCGATATGTGTTCAAATAGGCTAAGTAATTGTTTATATTGCTGCCACCTTCTTCTTAAATAAGTTGAACTTCAAAATTCTATTGTTAAGAGGTGTCTTCATGTTTAGCTGATCTGTAGGAATTTTGGTCTCTTATTTTTGTATAAATAGGTGAGCTACTTCACCCATTTGGATGCCATTCATTCTTTCTAATTTGTTGTTTGCTTTTTGAGTTGATCATTTTGTGAGTTGAGAGTAATTGGGAGAGAAGAGTAAGAGTTTATTATAAGTTATCTTTGAGAGAGAAAGCTAGAGTATTTAGAGGAGCTTGGGAAGTTGATTATGGAAGTAACCAGTAGTAATTCAGTCTATCAATTGGGAATAACAGGTATACATGCATGTAGTCTATTCTTTGTATTTGATGTTTAGAAATACTATATGTTATTTTTGTTTTGCATGAGAATCATTGAATTGCTAGTAGGGGGAAAGATTATTGTTACATTGTTAAAGGAAAGAGTCTATTTACTCATTGTCATTGTGATTGTAAAATGTTGTTTGTACATACTCCATAGTAAGGAGTGATTGTTTACTCTAGTATTTAATACTAGGAATATAAAAAGCATTATTAGCTAAGAAGTTATTTGTTGCAATTAGTTTTTGAATCCAAACTAGAGATAGAACATAGGTTACTCATGGAAGTAGATAAACCTATGATAAGGTTTTCTTACGTATAGGAATGTATTTAGAATATATGTATAAAACATAAGGAATAGGTCATTCTTGTGGTTAAATATTACCTCATGAAGGGATTACCTATGCATAGTGTACAAATGATCTTGAGAAAAATTGAACTAGGGAAGTGTATGCGATCTAGGATGAATTTTTATATGAAACTTTGGCCAAAGTAGTGTAATGTGCCACTGGTTACACTATCAATTTCATTGTGTTCCTTTTATTCATGCTAGTCTATGATTGACATACAAGATAGGATGTATATGATATACAAGATAGGATGTATTCAAGTTCTAGTCATGTAGGGCACAACACTAAGTACATATAGGCTAAAGTTATGAGGTTATCAAACCAACTCCTTCGTCGAAGTGTAGGGCCATCTAGCCATTATGGTAGATGTGCAAGGGACCACATAAGAGTCCATGGATGGAAGAAAATCGCTTGAGTGATGCTTCTCCTCCACAATTGGCAGCCAAGGTTTGAGGGAATCTTCTTGGATCAATGTACCACTGATGCCGATATATCAAAGGAAGCTTGAGAAGCTATATGTGATTCATTTGTAATTCATTTTTGGAAACATGTAAATATCTTTGTTATGAATGGAATCAATGTTTGGAAATATTGTTGCATTATTATTGCTTTTTAAATCTCTTGTTGAAAGAAAAAAATTATTGCATTGGGAAACAAACCTAGTTTATTCACTTGAAAGGAAAAACTTAGAGAATTTATCTTTGTTGAAAAATTGGCATGTTACATGTGGTATCAGAGCTACTAGGTTTAACTCTGGAGCCTATGTGCTTGCTATACTTTATGTCCAAAATTATTTAATGTTTAGAAATTCTTGTGCTAGGATGGTGCACCTCATGTTAACTACAAGAAAGTTAGTAATTAGGAATGAGTGTTATTTGAAAGCCAAGAAGGAAAAATAAGCCATTGTTCATACGATAGAGGGAACCAACTATGAAAATTTTGTCTGGTTGAGCGATATTGAGACAATCAGTCACACTCTTTCTCAAGTGATTCAAGTCAAGAGAAGAATGAGGGAGGAAGCTAATTTCAACTACTTACCTCCAATCTCACTAGCAAAGTCTAACTCTTTGTCACTTTCTAGGGATATACCCTTGGAATGTAGCGTTAGTCTTGCATTAATGTTTAGGGACCCTAGAGTCCTTCCTATGTTGAAAGTTATTGTAATTTCCTCAAGTAATGAATTTGATGGATATATTCCTCATAATTATGTATCAAAAGATAAATTTGAAGGATACTACCCCATTTGGGATAGATATGAATAAATGAGAGATGAATAAAAATCTAAATGCTACACCCTATTGAGTTATGTATCTGAGAGTGAGTCTGAAGAGTAATCTACCCTCAACTATCTAAATAGTCAAGCTATGTAAATGGAAAGGATATTGAGATCCTTATGAATAAATAAAAGTTATATGTTTATCAAAGATTGTGTTGAAACTTGAGAGAAATTTTCTTTTATGTGCAAATGAATGCTCATTTAATGCTTTCCATAAGTTGTGTGAACATAATAGAATCTAATAAGATGAAACCTTTAGGTGTAAACCTTTTCCTTACGAAGGATGGTGAGAACAAGGACCAATCCTGGAGGGAGCCAAGAGGTCAGACAAGGTCCGGTGGGTGATGAAGCTAAATAGGATAAAATTTGGGCTATCATTTACGAAACCAATGCAAGGTTGGGAAATTTGGAGCAAGAAGTAAGGATGAAAGATAGAGTGGAACAAGAGGTTCCAATTAATGAAAAGTACCTAACAATGAAAATGAGGGAGAGAATTCTCATGATCATACTCGAACCGATGAACAATGAAAATGAGGGAGAGAACTCAAACTTATCCACAAAAGTTTCTTGGAATGTATTACTTAGTAGAGCCCGCAACTTGGAGAATGACACCTTAAAAATTCTAAGAATTTTCTAGAACTTCCAATCCCTCCAGTCTGCTCAAGCTTTTCTCCAAAAAATATGGCCAGTTTGAGTTTGTAGTCAAAGATTCTGAATTACCCATTTTTTGGTCTTGAATGTTTATGGGGTTTATGAAAAAATGTAGAAGTGTCTCCTAACATAGAACCACATCCTAAAGCCTTCGTATTATGGTAAAATGGGTTATTCTAAAGGAAGGTAGAATGAAATTAAATTTTGACATGGCAGCTAAGAGGAGCCTTTGTGGAGAGATGTAATACTTGAAATTATGAGCAATTTTTTTGTATAGCACCAATAATATTGGTGTGTGTTTGCTTAAGTGATACAAATATTATAGTTTGAATATGATTTCTGGATTTGATTGTGTCACTATTTTTCTCCTTCAGCTCTCTTTCATCTTGATGATGGATCATGCAGTGTGATTCAAAATATTGATGACAAAAAATAGCAACACAATCAAAATCCAAGAATCATATTCAAATAGCAAGATGGATTGTGAAAACTTGATATCTTTAAACAAATATTATAGTTTTTACTCCTTTTAAACATATACAATTATATTATGTTGATCCATGATTCTAAATTCTTGCTTACTTATATTTGAGGTTTGACCGCACTTGTCAACAAGCACTAAGGGTTTGAAGCAACTTTCTTATACTAATAAATAATAGCCCTTTACAAATATCTAGATTTCATAAGTAAAGGACTATTATTATAGAACTTAAAAATTCAAAATCAATTAGATCTCAAGATAGTTTCCAATGCACGATATATCTTTTTTTTCAATCGAGCAACTACCCTATAGTGTAAAGTTTTGTAGCATTTATTCTTAGAGATATAAACATGGTACTATTTTCAGTTCAATCTTACTATCTACTAGCAATAGGCTCAGAGCTAGGCCATTACATTATGAGTTGAGGTCACAACTAGGCTTCTCCTTAGTCCAATACCAAAGTCAAGAGGTGCCAAATCAAAATTTCCTATTCCTAGTCTAAAATCTATTACATTTTTCTTTTCCATTAGGCAACCATTTTAGAAATTGCAGCTCAAACTTCCTAACCAATGGTAAGCATTTAGCCATGGTTGGTGAGAGATCAACATTGTCACTCCCTAATAGAGTTCATTTTAGGTGTTTGTCAGTGTTAAAAGTCAAATGTAGTTATGTTTGTACAGTCTACAATAAGACTTCAATTTGATGTTAGATCTGGTTATTTTCAAAGATTCTCAACATATTTTAATGCTATCTAAAACATTTTTTATAATGGAAACTTCACTATATTGCAAATTATCATTTGTAACAAATTTTTCATAAAATTTTACTACTTGTAACATATATTCACTATAATGTTTAATTTATACTAAATATTAATCTCTTAATGTTTATAATATACTACATCCATTATTATTATTTATATGGTGAGGGAAATAATTGCAGATGGTGTAGTTATAGATGCTTCACTAGAGCTTTTCTCCAACCCATTTGTCCTACCCTTGCACATCTCTTTCTCTATCAAGTGTTAGGGTTCTTATCTTGTACATACTTTTTTAGCTGCATATAGTGTGGAGTTTGGATCCCACAAGTATTCTTAACATTTTAAGTTGAGAGTAGAGATAACTTGAAAGTGGACAATTTAAGATGGAGAGTTGGGGGCCCACAAGTACTCTTAACATTTTAACTTGAAAATAAAAAGATGACTTGAAAGTTGTGTTACCAAAAAATGTATAGTTAGACATTTTTACGCTCATTTCAGTCTTTCTTATGGACTTTGGCTTGATTTTTCCTAGATTTAATGTTGTAATGTGGTCAACACATTCACATTAGGTCTTGGACCCTTGTGAATCAATAATAATTCTAGGATGTCTTGTAAGTGTTGTGAAGTGTTGTAACCCACTTTCACACTTTTCTAGGACCCTTTCATTATAATTAACCTAAATAACCCCTTTTTATCACTTACCAAGTCTTATTTCAAAGTGTTGTAAAGAGTTGTAACAAATTCTCATGCTTTTCTAGGCTTGTCATCAATAAGTCAACCCTTTCTTATGTTTAAATGACCCCTTAATGCACTTTTCGACCCTACTTAAGTGTGTTTCAGAGAATTATCCCATTAAAACTCATTAAATGTACTTTAATTCTTGACACCCAGTAAAATTTCCCTGGTGGGATCAAGTCACCACCTAGGGCAACTAAGTCCCACTGGGCACAAAAATCAAAATTATTTTAAATTTCTAACGAGATTTTATTCTCTTAACCTTAAGGTCAGCCTGTGATGTGTTATTTTTGGGAAATATTGTAAAATCAAGTATAAATAAAGGGTTTTCCTCTCATTTTCATCCCCATTAGTCTAATACATTCATCCACACATTAGCATACATTTATTCATAGTTCTCAAGCATTCTAAGCATTATCAAGCATCCATTGGAGCACCTTCTTACATATCTTCAAATTTCTACATCAAGGGTTTGGTGAGTTGTGACATTGCATATTGTTGTTCATTCATCATTCTCTCTTTATTTCATTTCATTTTCAAGGGTTTGATTACCAAATTAGGGTTTGACCAAGGCAAACCCCAATTCTCTAACCCTTAACCCTTTTCCCCCCTCTTTGCATGTGTGTTGTGTAGATCTTATATGCAAATTTGTCAAAGAGAAAGGTGTTAAAAAGTGGTCAACAATCCATCAAAGTCATTCAAGTCAACAAAGTGCTAATTGAAGCTTAGAGACACTTTTTAGCTTGATTTTTGCAGAATCTGAACCAGACACCTGTCAAGAAGAAAAGTGTAGATAGAAAGCTACAGATTCCTACCCCAAATTTCCCAAGATTCCCAGGTGGACTAAGTCGCCATTTGTGGCGAATTAGTCCCACTGTCAGGCCTAAAAAGTGATTTTTGTATTTTCGAATACCCTTTTGGCAGAAACTTGTTCTGACAAAATCTCCCTGAAATAAGACTAAGTTGCCCAGCTTGGCGTAAGTGTCCCAGTTGACTTCAGCAACAAATTCTATATATATAGGATTCCAGAGCCTCTCTACATCACATTCCAATTTCCAAGTGCACATCTCTAGTCTTGTTTATTTATGTTATTGTTTGTTTGCATTATTAGGTCATTTTGTATACATCACTGTGTTTTCAAACAAGTTGCATTTCTTAGATTTTACATTAATAATCAATATATTTTATCATTTTATTGCATTTAGGCATATTTAATCCATTCTTGCATAGTTTTGAGTGGGGACATTACATATTTTGCTCCATCTCTCTCCTTTTTAGGTGAAAAACCCTAGAAGTGCTAAAGAACCTTGGATACCAAAATCGGTGTCCACATTTTGGTGAACCCGACTTTAGAGAATTTTACTTCTGATTTCAAGTGCATTTACATCCTAGGAATAATTTTCATCAACATTGCATTAGGTTTTGCATTTTTTAATTTTCAACCTAGGGTTTTAAAAATTGCATTAGTTAAAAGCTCATATAGCTTACATTTTTGCATTGCATTTCATTAAAAATTCAAAAAAAATTGCATATTCATATTATGCCTGCACTTGAAAACTCAAAAAACATACAAATCCATTTTAAATTTTTGAAAAATCTCAAAAAAATCACTACTGGGACTAATTCGCCACAGTAGGAGACTTAGTCCTCTTGCACATTCTGCACTATAATTTCTGGCATTTTTAGAGAATTGTTTGCATTTCTATTTTTTGTTATTGCATTTCTGTGTTGCTTTCCAGAATTGTAGTTATCAACATTTTATTGCTCTTAGTTCACATTACATTTGCATTCACTTGCATTTAGAAACCTTTCATGAGTGTTTGGTGTCCTATTGCTAATACCTTAGTGAGAAGAAGTTCAAGACTCATGTTATCCCACGATAATACACTCGTTGTGGATCTTGGGTTATCTAAAGCTTCCACTCCTAGTATTGCAACTAGTACACTAGGCATGGATACTACCTTTAGCAACTCTTTTCCTTCCAATAATATGCAAGTTGACACACAAAATGATCACATCCCACAAGACAAAATCATTAACATTCATGAGGACTTAACACATCTTGAACATCGAGTGTGTCTTGAAAACATTTCAACCACTACCATTCCTTCCATAGAAAACATCCATCGCATGCTTGAAATTGAAGAAGGCTTGGACATTATGAAACAAATCATTGAGATATACCAAAAACATATTCCTTCCACCTCTAGTGTTTCTCAACCAGTAAACACTATGGTTAGCCAAGGAGGACCTCACACTCCTCCTCCTTCAATAGTGGCATCCATACCTACTTATACCACTCCTCAAGCCACAACAACAATGCAACAGGTTAGTAATGTGATTCCTTCCTCGACCATTCCTGCTAGCATTCCTAATTCTTATGTGGCATCACATGTTCTATACTCTTCCACCATACCATCTATAAGCATTCCATTCACTTTCCCTACCACTACATACACTCCATCACCACTTTCCCTTCCACCTCATACCACTTACACTAACCCTCTCATAACACAACTTTTCCAAACCATCTCCTCCATGCAAAAACAAATATCCACCATAAACCAAAACCAGAATGGACCACCCACCTATTATGTTTGAAGCAACCCACTATCTTTGGAAATATTGTGGACCCTAATTCCACAAGGAATAGAGATGCCTATATTTGAGAAATATGGAGGGAAGGGAGATCCTTCTAACCATGTTAATGCTTACACAACCTTATGTAGTGACTTTTTCCTTGACAATAAACTATTAGCCAAACTGTTTCTGAGGACTTTAGAAGACACTGCCTTGGAATGGTTTTCATCCTTACCGAACAATTCAATTTGTTCATTCAATGAACTAGTTGATGCATTTATAAATCACTTCCAAGTGCATATGACTCAAAAGAAGACCTTGGCCGATTTGATGAGATGAAAGCAACATGAAGAAGAAAAGATAATTGATTTTATATCATGCTATCAATCGCTTTATTCCCAAATCGATGTCAAGATTCTTGATCCACATCTTCAAAATATGTTTATAGAAAACTTGCAAACTAAACATCAAGACAAAATCACCATGATGAAATTTCCCTCCTATATGCACTCGTGCACCGCCCTTTGTGATTATCACAATTTGGTTAGTAGTCGTGATACAAAGTCCACTTCTAGCCAAGCTGAGAAGTTTGAACATGCCAATCCAAGCAATTCACAACCATTTAGAAAACAAAACAAAGGGTTCTTACAATTCAATCCCCCTCAAAAACCAACTCAACCCATCAACAACCAAGTAGCAACTGTTAAAACCATGGTACCTTATAGTTATGGAGATCCAAAAAGACAGTTTACGCCTTTACCAGACACCCTTCATAACACAATGTCCCAACTTTTGCAACAACAAATGATCACCTTACCTATTGTCAAACCACTTGATCCTACTAAGCCTTTACCTCCAAACTTTAAATACAATGCTTATTGTCATTATCATAGACAAAATGGACATGACACAGAAAATTGTAAGCGTCTTACACACCTTGTGCAAGACCTCATTGATTCTGGCCATTTATCCATTCCAGGTGTTAATGATCAAGGAAATAAGTTTGTTGCCTCTCCAAATCAAAATTTGCAAATTTTCACTAATCCCATGCCTAAACATAATGCTTCATTTTTCAAAGCTAGTGAAACTCCAAAGAATTATGTGATGAATGTTCATATAGATGTTGAACATCTCGATCCTATTCCACATATCACCACTATTAATCCTATGGATGAAATGGTAGGTGCGATAGATGTTATCCCTCGTAAGGGCCATAAGAAATCTCTTGATATTACTTTCTCCTCTAAGGACATACTTCAAAATCTCCCTAATGGTCCTCTTTGCATAGTCAGTCGTATTTATGATAAGCCCACTAATGGGATACTCATATATCCCACCTATGGAGAGAATGTGATCACCGAGGAATTTTTGGTATTACATGATCTTTATCAAGATGATTATGATAAACCAAAATCATGGATCAAAACACACAATGGTTTTTCTTTCCCTACGATAGGATCGATCATCCTTCCATTACAGATAGGACCAAAAATAGTGGATGTTACATTCTCCATCATCCCGCAGTCGGACCAGTTTTGTTTGAGGCTAGGCCATCCTTGGCTTCGCTCAATGAAAGATTCCCTTCGGTCATACACAAATGTTTAAAGTTTCCCTTTGAAAATGACATATTCACTATTCACCATAGCGGCTTTAATCCTTTTTCTTCTAAAGGAAACTTTTCCTTAGAAGCATTTTGGCCCGAGCCCATGGAACCTATAACACCTCCACAAAGACTTATTTTTCATTGCTTACCAAAAATTTAAAGCAAAGAAAATTATAGAATTGTCTCTCCGCAACATGTCCCCGTCCTCTTTTGACACTCCTATCCTAGATGAAACAATGCTTCAACCTGAACAAGAACCAACCCATCAAACTCAACCAACACCCGAAACCTCCCCAACATTATCCAAGAGACCACAAGATAATGATAACAACTCTTTCCTACCTCGTATAAAACAATTTTACAAAGCAAAGGAGAAAACGGATGAACAACCTTCAATGGTTCCTTTCGTTCCTCCCCTTAGGGAAGACAAGAAACCTATGGTTGATCAACTTGCTCCTTCACAAACACAACTCAACAATAAAACCAAAAGAAACATAGGAGCTAGGGAGCATAGGCGTAAACGTCGTGCCCTTTCTCGCAAGTTACAAGATGAAGAAAATAAAGAAAATCAAAATCCACACTTGAAAAAGCAATGCATGACGACCCTCCTCCCTAATTGCAACAAAATGATCCAATACAACAACCACACTAAGAGGTGCACCCTTCATTGGACATTATCATTCATCCTCCTATTGTGATTAATATGGATGACGATGATGAGATCACTAAAATAGACGAAGAGGTGCATAATGATCTGAATACATTATTTTCCTCTTCCATGAGCTTAAATGATAAATCTCCTACAAAGAGTGTAGAACCTGGTGCTTCCCCTAGTTTAGAACTTTCTCTTGTCCCTTTAGGTAGTTTTCCACCTTCAACATATCACAAACATGATTGGGAGGTGGATGACTTGCTCGACGGTTGACTCACATTTTCTTTACTAATCTTTTGCATTTTCTTTTTCTTTTTCTTTTGTGTATTGGCATGTGTGTAACGTGTTCCCTCGTAATGTGATGTTTGATGTTCTCTCTCTCTTTGTGCCATTCTTCTATTTGTACCTTCATTCTTCTATATGTCGTACATCATTTTTTCCTTTCTTTTTCTTTTTCTTGTGTTTTCCTTTTGGGGATGATGCAAGGCATTGAGACCGAAATGTCTCTTTCATGTTGACCCAAAAGTCGCCCTTTTCTTTTTCTTTTCCTTTTTCTTTTTCTTATGTTATCCTTTTGGGGATGAAATAAGGAATTGAGACCGAAATATCTCTTTCATGTTGACCCAAAAGGCCCCTTTTCTTTTTCTTTTCCTTTTTCTTTTTCTTGTGTTTTCCTTTTGGGGATGATGCAAGGCATTGAGACTGAAATGTCTCTTTGTTGACCCAAAAGGCCCCTTTTCTTTTTATTTTCCTATTTCTCTTTTTTGTGTTCTCCTTTTGGGGATGAAACAAGGAATTAAGACCGAAATTTCTCTCATGTTGACCCAAAATCTTTTTCATTTTGGGGGAAACCCCTTCCTTTTCTTTTTCTTTTTCCCTTTCTTCACATGACATAGCCTTAAATTCGGAAACGTATGACTTGGTATAGGGGCTTTCCAAGTTGTCTCTCATTTCTTCTTTCTTTGCATTTTTCATTTGCTACTTTAAAGTAATTGCTCACAACACGATGTTTAGAAATTCCTTTAAAGCGGGGGCATACATTGGCATTAAAATTTTGCATTTTTTTCCTTTTCTTCATTCTTAGTGTATCCTTGTTACTTCATATGATGCGTTTGTCGCTTTGTGGATGACATTGGGTGTAGTGTCCTTCATGAGCATGATCTATCTTATCATATTACATTCCTCTTAGTGGCTTAATGCAACACACTACATCCCTGAAGTTGAAAATTTTCTATTCTTTGATTGGTCCTCTCTTGGAGACATTAGACACAATGTTCCTAAGTTAAAGACCTCACATGAACTTAGCAAGACTCCTTTGAACATATTTTGTATTTGTTAAATGGCCATCTTGCATAACACAACTTGCATGCCTATGGTGCCATCGCGTTTGTTCATGAGCTCCAAGCATACGAAGTTTTGCTTGTCTCGTGAAGCTTGAAATCTCATTTTCTTTTGTGGCACCTTATTAAATTTATCATGAGGTATAAATTTGGTATGGTTGAGCGAGAAGCCCATTTCGAGGCATGACTTTCCCCATAGCCACCTGCATGTGTGTGAGTGCATACCAGCCATGAGTGTATGTTTCTCACCTTTTGGGCCTTCTCACCCAATAGACAACCATGAATTCTATCACCTTAGAGTGAGTATACATTTCTTTTTTTGGACAAACAACCTAGATCTTATCCACAATGGGATGGACAAACTGTCAAAGCTTGCTTCGATTCTCTTTTTCCTTCTCCTTCTCTCCCTTTCATTTACATCATTTTCATGTGTGTTCCTTTGTGCTTATGTTTGGTTTGCCATGGGATCTTGATCTTGGGGGATTGATCATCCATCTTGATTGCTGTTGTCTCATGTGTGTGAGTGCATACCAACCATGAGTGTATGTTTCTCACCATTTGGGCCTTCTCACCCAACGAAAAACCATGAGTTTCGTCGCCTCAGAGTGAGTATACATTTATTTTTTTCAGCAAATAGCCTAGATCTTATCCACAACAGGATGGAAAAACTATTGAAGCTTGATCTGATTCTCTTTTTCCTTCTCCTTCTCTCCCTTTCATTTACATCATTTTCATGTGTGTTCCTTTCTGCTTATGTTTGGTTTTCCATGGGATCTTGATCTCGGGGGCTTGATCATCCATCTTGATTGTTGTTGTCTCATATTACCAAGCATCAGTGCATTTGGATCCCTCTTGATATGCATGTTGGTCTACTTTAGTGTGAGTTTGAAACAAGTTCATCCTCTCACTAAAGTGGGGGCTTAATGTGTCACCAAAAAATGTATAATTGGACATTTTTACGCTCATTTGAGGATTTCTTATGGACTTTGGCTTGATTTTTCCTAGATTTAATGTTGTAATATGGTCAACACATTACATTAGGTCTTGGACCCTTGTGAATCAATAAGAATTCTAGGATGTCTTGTAAGTGTTGTGAAGTGTTGTAACCCACTTTCACACTTTTCTAGGACCCTTTCATTATAATTCACCTAAATAACACATTTTTATCACTTACCAAGTCTTATTTCAAAGTGTTGTAAAGAGTTGTAACAAACTCACGCTTTTCTAGGCTTGTCATCAATAATTCAACCCTTTCTTATGTTTAAATGACCCTTTAATGCACTTTTTGGCCCTACTTAAGTGTGTTTCAGAGAATTATCCTTTTAAACCTCATTAAATGCACTTTAATTCCCCACACCCAATAAAACTGCCCTAGTGGGACCAAGTCGCCACCTGGGGCAGCTTAGTCCCACTGGGCAAAAAAATCAAAATTATTTTAAATTTCTGGTGGAATTTTATTCTCTTAACCTTAAGGTCGACCTATGATGTGTTATTTTCAGGAAATATTGTAAAATCAAGTATAAATAAAGGGTTTTCCTCTCATTTTCATCCCCATTAGTCTAATACATTCATCCACACATTACCATACATTTATTCATAGTTCTCTAGCATTCTAAGCATTATCAAGCATCCATTGGAGCATCTTCTTGCATATCTTCAAATTTCTACATTAAGGGTTTGGTGAGTTGTGACATTGCATGTTGTTCATTCACTATTCTCTCTTTATTTCATTTCATTTTCAAGGGTTTTATTATCAAATTGGGGTTTGACCAATGCAAACTCATATTCTCTAACCCTTAACCCTTTTCCCCCTCTTTGCATGTGTGTTTTGCAGGTCTTGTATGTAGATTTGTCAAAGAGAAATGTGTTAAAAAGTGGTCAAAAATCCATCAATCATTCAAGTCAACAAAGCCCTAATTGAAGCTTGGAGACACTTTTCAGCCCAATTTCTGCAAAATCTGAACTAGACACCTGTCAAGAAGAGAAGTGCAGACAGAAAGCTACATATTCCTGCCCCAAATTTCCCAAGATTCCCAGGTGGACTAAGTCGCCATCTGTGGCGAATTAGTGCCACTGCCATGCATGAAAAGTGATTTCTGTATTTTCGAATACCCTTTTGGTAGAAACCTGTTCCAATAGAATCTCCCCAAAATAGGACTAAGTCGCCCAAATTGGCGTAAGTTTCCCAGTTGAATTCAACAGCAAATTTTGTAGGATTCCAGAGCCTCTCTGCATCACATTCCAGTTTCCAGGTGCACCTCTCTAGTCTTTTTTATTTATGTTATTGTTTGTTTGCATTCTTAGGTCATTTTGCATAAATCATTATGTTTTCAAACAAGTTGCATTTCTTAGGTTTTACATTAATAATCAATATCTCTTATCAGTTTATTGCATTTAGATCATTACATTTAGGCATATTTCATCCATTCTTACATAGTTTTGAGTGGGGACATTACGCATTTTGGTCCATCTCTCTCCTTTTTAGGTGGAAAACCCTTGAAGTGCTAGAGAACCTTGGATACCAAAATCAGTGTCCACAAAAGCTAACAACTTAACTCTTCTATTGGAGAAGAAACCAAAATAGAAAAAACCAAAAGCTTTTTAATCAAAATCCACAATAGAATTTTTAACATTGAGAAAAATAATAAAATTTGTCAAATAATTTGAACCATCCATATTTTACTCCTATTCTTAATCATTGTGAATGTATAAATGACTAGCTTTTATCCACTAGAACAAAAATGGCCTATTGAATGCTATTCTTTATTCATTTGACCCCCCACACAATGTTGAACAAACCACCAACGTTTTGATAACTGCCATGTTGGAAAAGACCATCTACGATGTTAACTTTTATACCAACGTCCTATGACTCAAATGTTAATTTTATGGGTGGACCACCATGGTCAAATAACCATGTTATTCACAAAAAAAATTTGTTGATGTCCTTAATGTTGTGTCCTATTCCCCACACATTCTCCAATAATCAACACAAAGATTTGTGGTTTTCACCCACAGAATTTAGAAATGTAGGCAATTATCGTCCCATCTATGAACAGGTAGTACATTTTCTACCATTACACAATTTTTTTTTTCAATGCGATCTAGGATTCATAAATGTGTGTATTATTACATTTTCTACGATTTCATCAAAATTATTTTTTCAATGCAATCTAGGATTCATAAATGTTGGTGTGTTATTACATTTTCTACGATTCCACCAAAATTCCTTTTTCAATGCGATCTAAGATTCATAAACGTCGGTGTGCTATTTTCTATGATTCCACCAAAATTCCTTTTTCAATTTGATCTAGGATTCATAAATACTGGCATGCTATTACATTTCTATGATTTCATCAAAATTCTTTTTTCAATGCAATCTAGGATTCATAAATGCTAGTGTGTTATTACATTTTCTACTATTCCACCAAAATTATTTTTTCAATACGATCTAGGATTCATAAATTCCATTGTGCTATGAACATTAGAGAGCCATTTAATGCTTTTATCAATTCAAAGTTCCTATCTATATATTAGATATAAGAATTCTCTTCATCTAATTTATCCTATATAGACATATTGATTTTAAAACAAGTAACACACATTATTGAATTCAAGCATTTAGAGGATGGTTCATTTAAAGACTATTAATATTGATGATCATTAACTAATAAATTTGTGACTTCTTACAGATTGCAATCACCAACTAGAGTAGACGCTTGTTTGTTATCCTTTTTCAAAAGACACAAACTTAATTGTTTAAAGAGAAGGGCCAAGAAGTTGATGCTTATCTCCTTGTATTCAACTTACTTTTAAATGGTGGTCCCTGTTCTTTTTATTTGCACTATTACATTTTCACAAATAACTTTCACTTCCTTAGGACATCCTCTTGGTTTTTTCCTAATAATAAAAGGTGTTCTAGAAATAATATAGTCACCAAAAATTAAGATTTGTAACACATTATCTAGACTATATTTTGAAGTGGTGTTTATGCTTCCACAACAAAAGTTTATCTCAACTACAATTCTTTGAAAGTTGGCTTCATCATGTTGTTCATAGTTTTAATGACTTTGATGTTCAAAACTTGTTTTTCTTATTTTTATTGTATCTGTGATCAATGACCATATAAAGGCTCTTTAAGGAACACTATGTTGATAGGAAGCAATGTGATTGGAAAGCTATTCCATTACCACAAGTGAAATTCTCCAATTTAATTTACAAAAACATTGAATTCTTAGGGCAAGTTAAATTATTTAATATTTGTAATATTATAAAATAATGTGTTTGTATATGAAAATGGATTAAGAGAACCAATGCATAACTTTCTTATATTCCTTGCTTAATATATGGGACATTCTAGCTATCATGATTGGTAGCACCATCTCCAAACTAAAGCTTGATGAGATGATGGATGTATTACTCTCAAAGGAGATGAAGTAGAAAACTTTAGAGCTCATCAAAGATGTTTTAATTTTTAGAGGTCATTCCAAAAACAATTAAAGACCAATAAAAATGACTCGCAATCTAAATCTAAGGAGATATCTAAGTTTTCTAGTATATCTAAGGTCAAGTATTAGAACTATGGTAAGATCAACCACATTAGGAAGGATTGAAGGAGAAGAAGGCCAAGAAGTAGTTCAAGGATGAATTGGACTCGAGAGTCTCTCATGATGACATTGTTGATGTGTTCATTAAATCCCTACAACACATGTATATGTGAATGCATGGCTGATTAACTTTGGTGTATATTTCTACATGGAGTGGTTAGCTAAGTATGAGAGTTACTATGATGGAAAGGGTCTACTTGGGAGATGATTCTTCTGTCAAGATCATTGGTTGAGGTAGATTCATACTTTCTTTCATAGGTTGGAGGAATAAATCCCTCTTGGTGTTTTACACATCCCAAGTTTAGTAAAGAAAATATTGTCCACAAGCAAGATGAATGATCTAGACTTACACATGATCTTCAAAACAAATGGTCCCAAGATGGTGTGAGGAACCATTATTTTGGCTAAGGGAGTTTGTTGTGGATTTTTTTTCATTTGGATGTGAGCACCATTAAATGTAATAGTTTTAAGGTTTTTGGTTCTGAGAAGTAGAAGCTTCATGTTGAAAAGACCATGTTGTGGCACGTGTATGGACCAAATTGGTGAGAAAAACTTGAGGTCCTTGAAATGTAAAAAAATAGTAGAGGGGCTAATTAATTATTCCCAATATTTTAAATTTTCTGAATTTATATAATGGAAAAAATAATCATATGTTTTATTTGAGCTTTGCTAGTGTAATGATCAAAAATGTATCCCTATATATTTTTTCACTTGTTTGGGCCCTCCCTGTTGAACTAAGCTTAATGTTTCCTTGATCTAGTGTTGTAATGTGTTTAACACATTCACATTAGGTATTGGGTCCTTGTAAACTAAGTGGACCTAGTTGTGCCTTATTTAGGGTGTTGCAAAGTGTACCTTTACACTTTCACACTAATATAGGGTTTCATTAACTAATTGTGCTTCTTTATGCCTTATTTGGCCTTATTTTGCATCCACAAGCCTTATTTAATGCATCTTTCCAAGATTAATCCTAACATTTACCAACATCCAATCATAATTCATGTGTTTTTGAATTGTATGGCCAAGATTTAGTGATCTAGGACTCATACGCCACCTTGGTTGTATGGGTCCCACCGAAGTTTCAGGGCCTCAATCTGAATTTCACATGAATATAAGCCTTTCTTGAAAAATGTGTGCCAAGCTTAGCCTAATGGGACTCATACGCCCTAGCTAACGTATGAGTCTCGCTTAGCTTAGACCTAAATTAAATTCAAATTCTTGGCAGGATTTTATTCTCCTAGATCTGATGTTGGCTTGTAGTGTTGTAATTTTAGGAAATTTGGCATAAACAAGTATAAATACAAGGTTATTTCACATATTTTCTCCTAGCAAGTTTACTAGACATCTAGAAATTCAAGCATTTAAGCATTCTATCACTTACAAGGGAATTCAAGAGAATTCAAGAGTGATTATCAAGCATTTTGGAGAACTATTCAAGTATCAAGCATCATGTCAAAGTCATCATGCATCATGTTTGTTTTTGAGCTAACATTTGTGATTTAGGGTTTTATGATTCAAACAAGCATTCAATTCAAGATCTACAACATTCAAGCAAGAGTCAAGATCTACATCAATTGGAGCCATCTCATATATTTTTTCAGCATCCTATTCAAGGGTTTAGTGAGTTGCAACATCACATATTTGTTCATTCATCATTCCTCTTTCCTATTTCATTTTGTTTCAAGGTTTGATTACCAAAATGGGGTTTGACCAAGGCAAACCCTTTTCCACTATCAAAACAATTTTTTTACCTCTTTAGTGTGTGATTTGAAGATCTAGGTTGAAGAAACATTTAAGAGAAAGATTGGAAGAAGTTGTGAAGGTTGCAAACTTGTCAAAGTTGTCACCTTGTTTACAAGATCACTAAAGGACACCTATAGAGTAGAATTTAGCATTTTGGATCCGAAAGTCGGGATTGGAAGGAAGAGCAGAGATAAAAGAGAAAATTTAGACTTTGATCCCCCAAAAAATTTAAACAAGAATGATACACCACTTCTGGCATATGAGTCCCAGTACAGGCCTTTTTCCAGATTTCAAGAGTTCTAGACTTGTCATTGCTAGATTTTTATTCTTGCCCAAAAACCCTAATCTAGGACTAAATCGCCTAGCTTGGTATATGAGTCCCAGTGTGCATTAAATTTAGTATTTTCAACATTTTAGACCTTCATCAGAGCTTCTATAGGTTTCTAGGTGCACCTCTATGTTTTCTTAGTTTACTATTTTGTTTTGCATTCATTTCTAGGTCATCTATTCAAGCTTTACACATCATTAGGTTTTGCATGTTACTTGTCTTTCCAAGCCTAAGCTTGGTGGTGAACCCCCTTTAATCTTTGATCATACCCTAGGAAACACTTTTGCAGATCTCTTTCTCTCATTCTATCATTGGATTGAGATCTATAGGGTTTCCTTGAGTGAAACTAAGTGTAATAGGAACCCCAGGTCCCTTGTGCTTTATCTCCTAAAAGATAGAGAAACCCTATTTTATTTGTTTCATTTTGGTGAACCTACATTTATGACACCTTAATTCTTATTTGGAGTGCATCATAATCCTAGATCTAACTTTCATTAACCTTGCATTAGGTCTTGCATTAGTTAATTTGCATCTAGGGTTTCTAGACTTTGCATTAGTGAAAGTGCATATATAGGTTACATTTTTGCCTCTTGCATCATTGAATTTCATTTGAAAGCTATAATTGCACTTATTCTAGACATCATTCAAAATAGAAAACATAACATTTACATATAATTTGTTGAAAATGGTGCAAAAACCCTAATCTAGGACACATGCGCCCCTTTGGGCGATTTAGTCCCTGTACAGGTGGTTTTTATTGATTTCTAGGTATTATGTGGTGATTGTTATTCACTGTTCAAACCCCTGAAAAACCCTAATTGGGACTCATACACCCATCTAGGTCATTTAGTCCCGTTACAAATTTAGACTGCATTTTTTAGCATTAAAATCTCTATTTCTATGTTTCTATTTGTTGTTGTTAGGTATCTATTTTAGTTTACAAATTTTTTTTTTCTTCATTTCATTGCATCTAGCTTAATTTCATTTGAATTAGAATTAGAGCATAGCATTTATCTTGTGTTCATTGCATCTTGCATTTCTTTGATTGTCCCTTGTATGAGTTTTTCTACTTGGTTTCCTATTGCTAATACCATAGTGAGACGAAGTTCGAGACTCATTTCATCCCATAATAGCACAATCATTGTGGATCCTGGGTTATCTAGATCTTTCACTTCTAGTATTGATATTAGTAAATTAGGTATGGACCATACCCTTAACAACTCTCTACCTTCAAGTAGTGTGACACATGTTGAAACAATGGTTGCTAGTATTCTGCAAGAAAAAATAATTCAAATTCATGAAGACCTAGCAAACCTACAAAATTAGGTAAGTACTGAAAACATTTCAACCACCTCTATCCCTACCATAGATAACATACATCACATGATTGAAAGTGAAGAAGGCATTGCCATATTGTGCATAACATAGTTTAGATCTTTGGAAAACATCTTACCCCAACCACTAGTTGTGCTTTACCTTCGAACAATGTCCAAAGTCAAGGAGGAACCCAAATTCCTCCTCCCATAACCATTGCCTTTATTCCTACCTATACCAACCCTTAAGTTACAACAACAATGCAACCTACTAGTAGTGTCATTCCTACCTTGGGTATTTCTACTAGCTTCCCTAGTACCTTGGTGGCACTGCACATCATATCTCCTATCACTTTACCTCCCATAAGCATTCCATTCACTTGTCCCTCAAACACATATACACCTCCACCATATTCACCTCCATCTCAAAATGAAAACAATGACACCCTCATAAATCAACTTGTGCAAATTCTTTCATCCCTTCAAAAAAAAGTTTCCACTATAAACCAAAATCAAAATGGCCAACCTACATATTATGTCAAAAGCAATCCCTTATCCTTGGAGATATTGAGAACGTCGATGCCACAAGGTATAGAGGTGCCTAGATTTGAGAAATATGGAGGGAAAAGAGATCCTTCTAATCATGTTTCTACTCATACTGCCTTATGTAGTGACTTTATTCTTGAGGATAAGCTCTTGGCTAAGCTTTTCCCTAGATCCTTGAAGGATACTGCCTTAGAATGGTTTTCCTCATTATTGAATAACTCAATTTGTTCATTCAATGAACTTTTTAAGGCATTTATAAACCATTTCCGAGTGCATATGACTCCTAAAATGACCTTAGCCGATTTGATGAGATGTAAGCAAAAAGATGCTGAATAGATTACCGACTTTATTTCATGCTACCAATCAATTTATTCCCAAATTGACATAAAGATTCCTGATCATCACCTTCAACAGATGTTCATTGAGAACTTTCAAACTAGGATACAAGATAAGCTTACCATGATAAAGTTTCCCTCCTTTGTACACTTGTGTATTTCCCTTCGTGATTATCAAAACTCGATTAGTAGTCATATCACAAAACCCACCTCTAGCCAACCTGAGAAGTCTGAGTCCGCAAATGAAAACAATTACCAACCTTTTAGAAAATAGAATAAAGGACTCCTTCAACTTAATCCCCCTCAACAAACAACTCAACATGTCGATACCCAAGTGGATACTATAAGGAAGACAACTCCTTTCACATTTGGGTATTTGGCTAGACAATTCACTCCCTTACCCGATACCCTTCATAACACAATGTCACAACTTTTAGAACAAAAAATGATCACCTTGCCTCTTGTTAAAACTCCCAATCCTAATAAACCTTTCCCTCCAAACTTTAGAACAAATTCCTATTGTCATTATCATTGATAAAATAGACATGATACAAAACATTGCAAGTGTCTTAAACATCTTGTGCAAGACCTCATTGATTCTGGTCATCTTTCAATTGGAGGTGTTAATGATCAAGGAAATAAGTCCATTGATCCTCCTAACCAAAGATTGCAAATATTTACCAACCCTATGCCAAACCATGATATTTCATTTTTCAAATCTAGCAAAACTAAGAATAATGATGTGATGAATGTTGACACAGATGATGACAACATGGATACTATTGAACAAGATCCTATGGATACTAGTCCTATGGATATGGATACTATAAAAAAGGGTTTAATTGTGTTGATCGAAACTCAACCTCATAAGGGATGAACTAAAAATCCTCTTGAAATTTCTTTCTCCTCACAAGATATACTTAAACATGCATCCAATGGTCCTCTTTACATAGCCGGTCAAATCAATGACAAGCCCACTAATGAGATATTAATCGATCTCGTCTATGGAGAGAATGTGATCACTGAAGAATTTTTATTTGCACATGAACTCTATCAAGAAACATATGACAAACCAAAAGCATGGATAAAGATGCATAATGGTTTCACTTTCCGTACGATGGGATCAATCACCCTTCCTTTACAAATAGGACCAAAAAAATTAGATGTCTCATTCTCAATCATCTCGACATTGGATCAATTCCATGTGAAGCTTGGTTACCCATGGCTACACTCCATGTAAGTCATCCTGTTGGAAGTGCAAAAATGCTTAAAGTTTCCCTTTGAAAATGAAATATTTATAGTGCACCATAGTGGCTTTAATCCTTTGTCTTCCCATGGAAAATTTTCATTATATTTCTTTTGGCTCGAGCCTATGGAACCTGTTAAGCCCCATGAGGACTTCTTTTTCAAATCCTATGAAAATTTTAAGGTGAAATTCATAAAAAAAATATCCCTTACAAACATACTTCAACCTATGATTGAGCCTACAATCCTTGACGAAAGCATGATTGAACCTAAATACATTCCAAACAACTAAGACCAACCTAAGACAAAACCTTTGCCTATTTCCTAAAAATGACCAAGAGATACTGAAAACAATCCCATAATGCCTCCTAAGATTAAATTTTTTTACAAAGCTAAAGAGAAAGTGGTTGAATAACATCCATGGTTCCTTTCGTTTCTCCCCTTAGGGAAGAAAATAAACCTATGGTTGATAAACCCACTCCTAAACAAACACATCTTGAAAATCAAACTAAAAGAAATAGGCTCGAGAGTGTAGGCGTAGATGTTGTGCTCTTGCTTAAAAGATTAACGAAGAAACAAACAAAGAAAATCAACATCCAAACTTGACCGAAGCAATACAAGATGAGTCTCCCCCTTCGCCAAAACAAAAAGATCCTATACTGCAACAAGAGC
>VDFB02272536.1:0-24447 GCA_007258455.2 Sequoia sempervirens
AATTATCGGCAATGTGATTGACAGCAAATCATGACTGGTAGTGAGCAGTAAGAAACATGGGCAAGCATGTGTTGCCACTAGGTAATGTAAAGTGTAGATGTATTCCAGATAGCATGTAGTGCATGCACCCCATTTTGTACAATAGTAATTTGCAACTGTCTCGTGCAAAAGAACTGACATGAAATAGGCCTCTTTAGGCAATTCTCAATGAGATTCCTCATAACATGAAGTTATGAAAATAACTGTTTCTACCACGGCTTTCACAAACTCCTTCGAGTTGCACCTCAGATCTCTTCTTTTTGTTTCCTTCTGCTGCTCCCATTTTGTGCTTGCCAAGCACTTCTCCTCATAGGCTCATGAGATCAAATTGATCTAGTACCATGTTGAAAAACAAAAGAAAGCAATGTCATAAACTATTAAATCATAATAACACAGCCAATAATAACAAATTATAATAATGATAATATTAAGATATACCAGATGACAACCCATACATCACAATATTGCTTTTACAAAGCATTTTAAAGACATAACTACCCAAACCACCTAACAACTAACGTGACACTAACTAAACATTTTAATTGCTAACATTACTGAGTCACTAAAGTGACACTATTACAAAGTGTAAAACTTATTTTCCAACAAAGGACCCTCTGATTATTACATAACCACCACTAATTATATTCCCCTAGTGCCACAAAAGCAAAAGAACCATGAAGAGAGGTACTAAAAAAAATGTTTGATCTATCACTTGATCAATTAGTGCTAAGAACAGGGGAAAAGGTCAATAGCATGTTATATACCCCACAGAGAGGAAAGATCTTTGATCTCTTCAAAGAAATCGAAATATGCATCCAAAAGTGATTTGATTGCACTTTTGCATAGATAGCACTTGTGAAATTGACTAGTTTGACAACCAAACTACGAAAAGAAGATGTAAGTTTTACATTTAAACCATTTGTATTGAACAAACACGCCTTACCATAGCAACCAACAAAACTATTGGCATCAAAGAGAGAATTTGTAAGGTATTGGTACGGTATTCCTTGTAATCAGATGGATAGAAAGGCTTCCACAAAATGGATTGAATTTGTTCTTGCTCTGAATGGGTAGCTATTTCGTGAATAACAATAGCTAAACATGTTGAAAGCCTCCTCAAGATTTTTCTTGTGATTGCTAAAATGCTATTATGCCTTCTCACGTGCTTCTACAACTTTGAGCTAAGAATCCATTTTAACCCATTGTGAAATCTTTTGCTTGCTGAGATTCTATTATGTTTTTACATGTGCTTCTACTATAATGCCCACCCATTCGTTGCCTTGTGATGTCTTTGATCAGCATTGTTTTCTGACTATGTATCAAGGGATGCGTAGATCATGCTTATGCTTGTTGCTTTAAGAACTTATCAATGTATCAAGTGTGTCAAGTTCCTCACGAGAACTTGATGTATTTTAGTATATATTATACCTTGAGATGCTTGTGTTATGCTTTTTTGGATAGAATCGTAGATGTGGTGATTTAATGATCTCAATTGCTAGCATTGTAATTGATTATCATAATTTCATGAATATATGATATGTGATATTGAACCCCATTGGATGATTTTCATTTTCTTGAACTATTATATATGTGAAGTAAGTATGCTTGCCATGTGAATCAAGTGTGAAGGTACAGGTACAGGGTTATTTCTCCACTTGATTATGCAAGTTTGAGTTATTTCCCTTATGGTTTTCGATCCAAATCAATGGCAATTTTGGACTCCATGAGTTCTAGAAAACCAATAAATGCATGATTAATATTGTGGTTGTTTATTTTCCCATATGCATGCAATTGTATTTTGAAAGTAAATCTTGTGTGTTAATGATGGTACTTGACATGGGATCGCTCAAGAATGGAAATCTAATTGCATGTGTGTGTTGCTCTTGAGGAGGATTTTCTTCGTTATTTGCAAGCTTGAAAAGAGGTAATTCTTTATTTAATTTTGCATTCAAAATGAAATCCTTTCCTTGTACCATGTCCACATTAGGTGGTTTCATATGGTCTCCTTGTTAGAGGATTGAATTTGAATTGAAATTCATAGTTTTTGAATGTTTATTTATTTTTTGAAAATGCTCAAATAGAGCCATGACTATTGCAAAAACTTTAAGATATCTTGCTTTTCAAATTTTATTTCACAAGAGTACTGTTGTTCACCATTGAAACCAAAGGGTATGTTTAGATTTTTGAAACTTGCATTTTTGAAAAATATGAAAAATTTATGCATTCATCAAAATATTTTGGGAAATTTTTATAGTTCATTAAAAATAATTTTACAATTTTTTGAATTGTGAATGGTTCTAGATGAATTTTGATGTAAGAAAAGAAATCTCATTAATGTTTTTTAATTTAAAAACTTTTGAGACCATGTTTATTTTGTTGCCCCGATTTTGTGTATTGAAATCCATGCTATACCCAAATTGGTATTTGGAGTGTGAGAAGCCATTGGACTTATATCTGACGTGATACCCATCTCTAGCAATATGTGTTAGCTGAGACCATGATTGCACATGTTCAATTCCATGTTTTATGATTTATTAACAGTATGTGATATACAATGTTATGTGGATTACTTCTCATGTTTATTGTTGGTGATGTTTTCCCTTTAGCATGCTTAGGCCACGATTGGATATTCTTATTGATTGGTGTGAATACCTCGATGTTTATCATGCTTGTTGACATGTATATGATATGATGGATGATCATTTTGCTTGGCATGTTTGTGAGACATGCTCCCTTATTTCGCGTGAGTTTTGCGCTTGTGTCAAAGCAACTATCTCCTAGCACGTTGGAGTGAACCTAAGGGTACCATGTGGTTGGGTGGCATGGAACCATCATTGAGGATCAAATCTCTTGGAGGGTTATCCTAGAGGAGCTTTGGTTAGCATTTATGTGGAGGTTCTCTACTCCTTGCCTCATTTCTCTCATTTTCGCAATATGATGTAAAATATTAAATATATGAATTCGGGACTTTAAATACTCTTTTGTAATTGTAATTTGCCAATATAGAACCCCCTATTGGATAGATTGTAAACCTCTTGCATAAGTGTTTATGATGTTATCTTTATTGTTACGTTATCTCAATGTTGGTGTCAAATGTTCATATTGATTCATGCATAGTTGGAAAACTCGAACTCGCCGCGGGCTCGGCAGCCCAAAAATATGACTCAGACTCGGGACTCGAAATGGACTCGGGAAAAGACTCGGCTAGGACTTGGCAAAAAAAAAAAACAATAGTTTTACAAACAAACAAGAACAAATTAATGCATTTAGAGAACATAAGAGCCTAGTTTGATTATCAAACACTCATAATTCAAAGATTACACATGTCATATGATCATCAAACACTCAATAATTGAAATTTAATCATTCATAGCCATCAAATACTCATAGTTTCAATGTATAACAGCATCATAAGTTTATAAATGTTTACATATAATCATGTCAAAAAGAGGAAAACGTTAACCACCTTGAGTGTTAAAATAAAACAAAAAGTCAAAAAAAACATGGGTTTTTTACCCTTTTTCACTCCCAGCCGCGCAGGAGAGTCCTGGGTCGAGACTCCCGAGTCCGACCTCAGGACTCAGGTCGGGACTCCCAAATCTGACCTCACGACTCCCGAGTCCTGAGGTCAGACTCGAGAGTCCCGACCCAGGGCTCTCCTAGACTCGACTCGGCTCACCAATGGACTCTCGAGTCCGCCGAGTCCGCAGCAAGTCTTGGAGAGTCCGCAAACTATGGATTCATGTCCTTTTCATCATTCTAGTTAAGTTGATAAAATGAACTTAGTGCACATTTGGAATTGGGCTTAAAATGAATTAGTGTTAGAAAACATTTAGTTTTGGCTTTGAAGTTTTGTTTAGTTGTCTCACAGGTTTGGGTTGAGTGTGTGTGAGAACCTACAATGGGCTAGCGTCATCTTGGTTCTACTCTTGGTTGAAGGCCTACTAGAGCATGTTCAGAACGTACCCCTTTGTCCCTAGTGTTACAGTCCCTTGTAAGCCTCCCATCCTATAGTGAGTGTCGCCTTTGTTGGTCAATGTTTTGGAGATTGGATAGGATTGTCCTTCTTAGTCTCCTAGTTGTTTTCAATTGTTTAGGAGTCTGTCTATGTTGCATTCTTGTTTTTTGTAAGCCTTGGGCATTGTCCCTAGGTCTGAGACCTAGAAACAGTCATCTAAACAATCTCTAGCCAAGACCATAGCGCATGGTCATGATTATAGCGCAAAAAGATGACTACAACACATTTTTTGGACACGTGCACAATTCTAGGATGTTAATGCATTTTCAGGACACATGTGGAGTGGCATGCTAGTGTCCTCCTTGCATGTTAGTGTCCCTTTTAGGTGTTGTGGTCCTTCGGCACACTATTCTCCCCTATTTTATTGATAGCGAGTTCTCCTAGCCATTTCTTGGGTAATGTTTGTATACGACAGTTCTTCCCCTTGGCTTGGCGAGTTTTCCTAGGCCCTCTCTTAATCAACAAGTGTTGTGCCCTATGATTAATACCAGATTTTGCATTGGGAAACATGTCATTATTTGAAAGCGACACGTCGTCATTCCAATTGGTGGAGGGCTTATACCTCCTAGTAAGACAACCTCTTGTGAAGGTTTGCCCTTGTGTTTAGGTGTTATTTGAGTTATTGGTGGGTGGATTGGAGGTGGTTGTTACCCTCATCCTACTCCTCATTTGAGAAACTAGTGGTGGTGTTGTCTAGTCAAGATGTGATATCTCCTAGTCATTCTACCATTTGTATAGGTTTCCTTTGGTGTTGCTAGTGTCTTTAAGAGTGTTTTGGTGTGGATTCAAGGATAATGATTCCCTCATCCTACCTTTGTGTTGTATTCGCAAGACTATAAGATTGTAAGTTAGTATCCAATCTTCATTTGGGTGTTGTTCCACTCTTTTGTAAGGTCACCATGGTGATTTCATCCCACAATCGGTAAGTCTCCCGTTGGTGCCACCTTGCTTCTAGCAATGGTGAGGTCGTCGTGTTGTTAAATGTCCTTGGGATTTTGGGTTTCACGTGACACTTGTGTGCATATTGTGTTAGAATATTATATTCTTATGTTGTTAATGGTCAATATTTTAATTTAATGAGTTAGTTTAGGTTTCTACTGTTTCTACAGTAGTCAGTCGTTAGAAGTAGATAGACAGTTAATGTCTATAGTATTTTGCTTCTTTTTATTGTGACTTTTTTCTTTTTGTCAGTGTTCCACGGGCCTGGGGGACGGGGAAACGGGGGGACGGGGAAACGCGTTTCGGAGACGGGGGGACAAAGGGCCTTAGTTTGGGGACGGCGGGGAGACGGCGGGGGGACGGCGGCGGGGGGGTGGCGGGGGGGTGGCGCTGATATAGTTAAACATATACTTATAGTACTTGAAAAACTAGTTTTGAAAAGATGTATAATAGTATAGCAGTATAAGAATTACATTTCAAATGAAACTATAGGAAATTAGTAAATTTATAACATGGCAAAATTTGAAATACTAAATCTAAATACAAAGATATTTGAATGCTAATTGCTAAATAAAATTTACCAAATGGAATTGTCAAATTGGAGATTTCTATTATATCGCCAAAGGCCCAAATATGAATAACGTTGATGATATGACAAAGTCTATAAAGATGATTAATTGATTACATGATTCATCATTAGTTCATTACAATAAGTAGCATTACAAAATGAAAACTGAAAAGACAAAATGCCAAAATGTCGAAACTCAAAATGTAGTGAATGGAGGCCTCTAATCATCTCCAAACTCCCCATCACTGGAACTGCTGGACTCCACATGGTCAAGATCCCTCAAGCTCACACCAACCAGCCCTGCATCTGAAGTGGTAGGATCATCCTCATCAATCTGTGAAGGCTCCTCTGGCTCCACATCCCATCGTGCTGCTGGACTCTCCTTGTACACAATTGTCTTGCGGTCCATGAGATGCAAAGCACTGTGTACAGCCACAAGCTTCTCTGCTCTCTTAGAGGTAAGTCTATTCCTCTTAAGAGAGTGGATGAAGCTATATGTAGACCAGTTCCTCTCAGCAGCTGAAGAACTGGAAACTTGGGATAGCAGACGAATAGCTAGAGTGGTGGTCAAAGATTTTGAACCATGACAATTCCACCACAAAAGTGGGTCCTCCTGTGCCATAGAAACTATATCCACCTTTGCTGCATCTGAATAGCCTCTAAGAGTGGCAAACTTGGTCCACTCAGTGCGAATTGTGCTGGCATCTGTAGAATCATACATCTTCTCTATGCACCTAAAGAAACCTGCCTTCACCTCATCATCCTGAATCGGTGTCACTCTACCTGGTCTAGCCATGTACCACTTAGGATTCAAGGCAAAGGCAGCCATATGCAAAGGAGTGTTCAACTTGTCCCATCTGCGCTGAATGATTGGCCGGATGTGCTCATTGTAGAATGCTAGAGAGGGGTCCTTCACTTGCACAGCAGCCCTCATCTGGTCAAGCATAGAGTCGATGCACTCATACACCTCTCCAAGGTTAGGTGCATCCCCATCCCCATATCTGATAACCTGGAATACTGGAGAAATGATGGAGACAATGTATTTCGCATCAGTCCAAAACACATCACTCTTCACTATCTCCTTCACCCTTCTCCCCTGTGCTGTCTTGGCCTCGGCCCACCTATTCCACTCATTAGTCATAACCATGACTTGCAATGCCTCTTGCAACTCAATCATTCTCTCCAAGAGAATGAAATATGATGCATATCGGGTCTCCACCGGTTTCAAGAACTCCTTCTTCGCGAAGGTCCTGAAGAGTGCATGGGAAGTGTGGTGGTTGCAGATAAACATCTGCACATCTCTCGCATCAGTGACCACTCCTCTAATCCAATCAATCTTCCCCATGTCCTTGAGTGCATTGTTCATGGCATGCACACAACATGGGGTCCACCAAATATGTCTATAGGCTGCCTCAATGAGTTTCCCTGCTGCTTTACACACATGGGCTGCATCTGTGATTACTTGGACCACATTTTGTGGCCCAACCTCCTCAATAGCCTCCCTGAGGAGATGAAACTGAAAATCAGCATCTTTGCGATGCCCTGTACAATCAACTGCTCTAAGGAAGTATGGGCCCTCTGCACATGTGACCATGATGTTGATGAGTGGACGATGGCTAATGTCCGTCCACCCATCCATAACTATACTGCACCCAGATGCCACCCAACATGCCTTCATCTTCTCCATCAAAATATTGATCTTGGAATAGCACTTATCCAAGATCGAGGTCCTCATTTTTGTCTCACCTGGTGGCACATATGATGTTCCTCCCTTAGCCACCATAGCCATCATCTCCCTATAATAAGGAGACCGTGTAACATGAAATGGAATTCCATTGGCAAAAAAGAACTTGCTGGATTCATCTATCTCATCTCTCAACTGCACATTAAACATATTAGCTATGGGGTTACTTTGTGATGTCTGCAACTTGCGTTTCCCTGTGGCTGTCCCCCTAGCGACACTAGAAGTGGAAGTGGATGAAGTTCCAAACATCATTCCTCCCGTCTGAAAAGTATGTGGCACTGATGCATGCTGGATTTGCTGAAGGGCTGCCCTACCAGTCAAAGTAGTAGGGACTGAAATATTTGTGTCCTCTGGAATGCCCCAAAGCTTGTTAAACTCCATTCTATATTTTATATTTTTAGCCTCCTTCAAAAACTTACAAGGCTCCACACCTTTTCCTGTCCAAAAAAGAAAGTGTGCATTCACTCGAGTGATGCTACCAAACCATTCCATATGACAAATGTTGCACTTCCACTTCCTTGTTCCCCCACCTGAACTTGATGTGCTTTGTATGCTTGTAGCAAACTGTTTCAGAGGAGACTTCGGATCAAAATGACCCCTAGCAAACTCTGCCAAAGTTTCTGAAGGGCAACCTGTACTAGCTGCTGCACTCGCTATGGAACTAGATTGGGCTGCAGGATCAGCCCCATGGTCATCCCCCTCATTCTCAGGTTCAAAATCTGAATCATGTTCACTATGAGAGTGAATTTCCATGTCATCCCCACTCATGTCTTGGTGCTCATCGTGAAAGTGACACTGCATTTCACAAAATTAAAATAAAATCAGCCTACTTTAACAAATTGAAACAATGAACATTGAAAATTGAAATAAGTTAACAAATTTGAAATTTTACTTTGCAGTTTGCAAATAGAAATTAGAAAATAAAAAGGATTTGAGAAATAGAAAGGATATGAGGAAAAAAAAGCAAGCTCTATAAGCAATATAAATAAGTAATAACTAATAACTAATAGTATTTGAGAAATAGAAAGGATCTGAGGAAAAAAAATTTAAAAAGCAAGCTGTTTACACTTTACACTTTAACAGTTTAACTTTAAACTTTAATATTAAAATTTTAAAATAAAAAAATTGATGTTGAATCTTGAGGGCAAAATGATGAATGATTCAATCATCTTCATCATTTTGCTCTCAAGATTCAACATCAAATCTGATTTTGAGTCTTTGAGATGAATAAGAAAAAAAGAAAACAAGTTTAAAGTTTAAACTAAGAAAATAAATTTTAAAACAAAAACTTGAAAAACAACAAGAAATTTGAAAAAAACTTCAAAAACCCTACCTTGTGCTTGAAAAATCTCTCCAAAATGAAGTAGAATCGTCTTCCTCCTCTTCTTCTTGCTCCTTCTCACTCCTATCACACTTGCAATCTTTATTTTCACCCCTTCAATCAGACTTCTTCACTGTTTTTCTTCTTCTTCAGCTGGCTGCAAAAAAAAATCAGTCTTTGAATGTGATTGAAATGATCAAATCTTAATGTTTTCATTGTTTTGTGTTGTTTTAGAGGAAGGGGTGGGGCCCACGCCAACTTAGGGCAACAAGAAAATAAATATAAACTAAAAATTTAAGTTAAAATTTGATTTATGCGTCCATTGACGCGTCTCAAGACGGGAGACGGCTAGGCGTTTCCCAGCCTCCCGAGAAACGCCTAGACGTCTCCAAGGAAACTTGGAGACGTGGAGACGTCTCCCCGTCTCCGGCGGCGCTCTGGTGGCGGTGGCGGGACGGCGGGGGACGCCAAGTACCCGTCCCCCCGTCCCCGGGACGTCCCCGTTTCCGAAACGGGTCATATTTTGGGGGAAACGCGTCCCCGTGGTACACTGCTTTTTGTTAACGCAATCTTCTAGTTCATAATTGAACATAGTATCAGAGCCGACTAGGGTTTCTAGGCGTTTTCTTCCTATAATTCGTGATTAAAAATCACGTGAGGATTTCTTCTTGCCTGGGTGCATTTCGATTTCTAGGTAAATTCGTGGTTGCTTGGTTTGAGATTTTCAAGGGCATTTTTTGTTTGTCCAGGTCGTTCTTCTTTGGCCCACGAGTCTGTTCATGGGTTTTGTTTTCCCTACCCGCATGATTTTTTGTCTAAAAATCATGGGTTTTTTAAACACGCATTTTTGAAAATCGCAAGATTTTTTTCGAATGTTTTTTCATGTCTTTCCTTGGCATGCGATTTTGACATTTTTGGCTGCATTTTGGATGCGTTTTTTTTTTACTATTTTTTGGTCGCGTTTTTAGCCTACGCACGACCTTCTACTCCTACCCTCATGACTTGTTTATGGGTCGTCTCTGCCCGAGACCTCTTCTACTAGCGACACCATTTTTCATTGGCGTTTCTTTGTGCTTTTTCACGAATTTTCTAGCGCGATTTTCAAATTTTTTTGCATGGCTAGGGCACAAGAAAAATTCTCTATTCATTCGTGGGTTTTCCACGTATTTTTTCTCCATTTTCCTAAAAATTGTGGTTTTTCAAAGAGTCGACTAGGGTTTTGGCAATATATCCTTCATCTGAAGTCGAAAAAAATTTGATTCCAAATTCCTTGTGGGTTTTTCGAGATCTCAATTAGGTTGTCGTTAGATTTTTTTGGGTGTCTCGAAGTTCGTGCCTCAAAATTTGTGCAAGTGGGTGTTGACGAAATTTTCTAGGTATTCAGAATTTTTTTTGGGTTTTCAGCAACATTTTCTGGGTACTCTTCAGATCTTATGGGTTTCGTCTTCAAAGTGCCTTGAAATCCATGCTAGGGTTTCTGCTTTGAATTTGTGTTGTCTTTGTTTTCATTTTTTGCCTTCACCAGTTTGACCTCAAGGTACGTGATGGCATCTCTGACAAATATAATGCTCGAAAGCAGCCAAAAGTTCAAAGGGAAAAATTACAACACCTGGAAGCAACGCATGATTACGATCTTTGAATATCGTTGCCTCGATGAGGTTGTTTTGGGGAACTCAACTCTTCCCACTGTAGCCAGAAAGGACCAAGACAAATGGGATGAACACAACCAGGGAGTTGTCATGCTCATCAAACTCTCAGTCACAGATGAGCAATAACCTCAAGTACCCTCTAGCAAAACTGCTACGGAAATTTGAGATCATTTGAAGGCCTTCATCAAACCTCCAACAAGAGTAAAGCATTCTTTCTCAAAAACATGTTTTTTTCCATCATGATGGATGAGAAAATATCCTTACAGGAAAATCTGACAAAGATTAAGGGCATTCGTGATCAGTTGGAGGCGATTGGTCGCACAATGGAGGAAGAGGACATGGTCATCATTACTTTGAAGAGTTTTCCAAAATCTTATGAGCATTTCATCGAAACGTTGAATATTACTTCCACAAAAGTTGATTTGAAATTTTCTAATCTCTGTAACAAGCTCTTGCAGCAGGATCGTTGGAGACAACAGTTTGGAAGCAGTACCAATTCGTCCTCCACAAAGCAACCGTTCTCTGCCAAATCTTCTACTAAGAACAAAGGGAAGGCTCAACCTTCTCAGTCAAAAGGCTCTGATTCTTCTCAAGACAGCAAGAAGAAGAACGTTCAATGCAATTATTGCCATAAATATGGTCACATGAAGGTTGACTGTCGAATTCGGTTGGTTTCTGAACAAAAGAAGCAGGGAGGGTCTCAACAAAAGAAAACGTCGCAGAGCTCACTAATCAGAAAGAGTTTGCATTCTATGCATTTATCGCTAAGAGAATAGCAAATCTAGTACAATCTTCTTCCTGGTATATTGATTTCGGGGCTTCGCGGCATTTTACTCATCATCGGGATTGGTTTACAAAATTCAAACCATTCTCTTATTCTGTCATTTTTGAAGGAGGTGAAGAGTACACAGTTGCCAGTAAAGGCACTGTCCAAATTCACTCAGAAGGAAGAAATTTACTCTTTCTTGATGTCTACTATGTTCCACGCATGGAACATAACCTTCTCTTAGTCAGTCAGATCATGCGACATTCTCCCCAGTTGGATGTTGTTTTCAGTTCGTCCACCTACAGCATCGTTGATCGGGAGACTTGTACTACAATCGCTATGGGACTTGAGGATCATGGTCTATATAGACTTGTTGATTCTAGTGATTCTCAGGAGCACGCTCTGGCAGCCAAGAGTACTTCCATCAGCAAACTTTGGCATCAGCGTTATGGGCACCTGAATGCGCACTATCTCTCTCAACTGTCTCAGGAGGGTTTGGTTGTTGGTCTACCTGAGATCCAAACTCAAAATCACGGAGTTTGTGGAGCCTGTCAAGTTGGGAAACAGCATTGGACACCATTCTCAAATGGTGATTCTTGGCGAGCCTCCAAGGTACTTCAATTGGTTCACACTGATGTATGTAGACCAATGAATACTCCATCTATTACTGGGTCCAGGTACTTTTTATTATTCGTTGATGATTTCAGTCGAAAAATGTGGGTGTATTTTTTGAAACATAAATCAGATGTGTTTAGTACATTTCAGCAGTTTAAGGCCTTAGTTGAGAAGGAATTAGGTTCTCAGATTGTTACTCTAAGGTTAGATAATGGGGGGGAGTTTTGTTCAGCTGACTTCTCTTCTTTTTGTGCTACACATGGCATTAAGCACCAACTCACCACACCATACACCCCTCAACAGAATTGTGTCGTTGAACGTAGGAATTGCACAATTACTGAAATGGCTCGTTCTATGCTGGAGTACAAAAATGTACCTAAGAAATACAGGGCTGAAGCAGTTTATACTGCAGTCTACCTCTTGAATCAGTCACTTACATAGGTCGTTAAGAAGATGACTCTAGAAGAAGCCTGGTCAGGACGTAAGCCTAAGGTGGGCCATCTAAAAGTCTTCGGTTCTATAGCTCATGTATGGATTCTAGAAGCCAAGCATACCAAGTTGGACTCCAAGAATCAGACACTTATGTTCACTGGTTACAGCAACAATCACAAGGCATACAGGTTGATTGATGTGGAGACAAAACGTCTCATATTTAGTCGTGATGTTGTGATTGATGAGACTACTGGTTCATTTGTTCCTACTACCAGTCCTGCGGATCAACCTATGAAGGTTTCTGATGAGGGTGTTCGTCTTCCTCTTGGTTCCCCTGATGGGAGGGCTTTAGAGTATTCTAACTCTGAAGATGAGGAGTCTACCAGTCATGACATTGCACCACCTAATTTTCCTCATGACTCACATCCAGATGACTCTATTCCAGAAATCCCAGGAGATGTTCTTTCTCCTATTTCAAATGTTGGTACTTCTACTCGTCAACCTAAGTGGTGGCTCAAGACCATTAGAGATCTTCATGATGATGAACTCGTTGAGGGCAGATCAACTCATAGAAAGGGCAAGCAGCAAAACACAATCAATTTTGCTCTTATGGCCAACCTCCACAACATCTATGAGCCTCATACATACTCAAAGGCTAAAGGAGTTCCAGAGTGGGAAAAGGCTATGGTGACAAAATATCATAGTCTTCTAAAGAATCACACTTGGGTTCTTTCTGATCTTCCTCCTAGGAAGAAACCTATCAGTGGCAAATGGGTTTATAAGGTCAAGTATCATGTCGATGGTGCTTTGGATACAAGACCAGATTAGTTGCTCAGGGATTCACACAACGGGAGGGCATTGACTATGAGGAGACTTTTGCTCCTACTGCCAAGATGAGCACAATTCGTCTTCTTCTCGCTATTGCAGACCAGTTTGGATGGACAATTCATCAAATGAATGTTAAGAGTGCCTTCCTCAATGGTGAGTTGCACAAAGAAGTCTACATGACACAACCTCCTCGTTTCAAGGTTGTCGGAAATGAACATCAGGTATGCAAGCTTGTGAAAGCACTATATGGACTGAAACAAGCTCCTCGTGCATGGTACATCAAGATTGATCAGTACTTAGTTGATCATGGTTTTCAGCGCAGCCCTTCTGACAGTAATTTGAATGTCAAGCACTTTGGTGATGATATTTTGTTTCTTGTTATCTATGTTGATGACTTGATCATTACTAGCAGTACAACACATTTGATTGCAGCAATCAAACAGGATTTGTGTCAGGCTTTTGACATGACAAATTTGGGGCTTCTCCATTACTGTTTGGGTATTGAGGTTTGGCAGACAACTGATAGTATTTTTATCTCTCAGTCTAAATATGCTCGAAGTCTGCTTGACAAATTTTGGATGCAGGATTGCAAACCTGCCTCCACACCTATGGAGAAGGGGCTGAAGTTGTCAGCCAACTCTGATTCACCTTTGGTCAATGAAACGACATTCAGGCAACTCGTGGGCAATCTCATCTACCTCACTGCCACTAGACCTGACATCAATTTTGTCGTGAGCTACATTTCTTGCTTCGTGACAACTCCAAAAGTTGATCATTGGATTGCAGCGAAGTGAGTGCTAAGATATGTTAAGGGCACTTCTAATTATGGCATTCTGTATGGCAAATGCAAGGATCCAAAATTGATTGGTTATATAGACTCCGATTGGGCAGGTTCAATGGATGACAGAAAATCCACTTTTAGGTATCTATTCAGTTTGGGTACAGGTGTTGTCACATGGACCAGCAAGAAGCAGTAGGCAATGGCTCTTTCCTCGACTAAAGCTGAATATCGAGGAACAGTTAAGGCAGCATGTGAGATAGTTTGGCTCCGCAGGATGCTTTCTGACATGCACATGTCACAAGCAGGACCTTCTCCCTTGTACACTGATAATCAAGGGGTGCTCAAACTAGCCAAAAATCTAGTCTTCCATGAACGTACCAAGCATGTCAAGCTTCATTGTCACTACATCCGTAAGCTGGTAGAAGACAGATCAGTTCAGCTGCAATATGTTCCGACAACAGATCAGACTGCAGATATTCTCACCAAGTCTCTGAGCTCGGATAAGTTTGTCAAATTCAGAGGGCAACATGGTGTTGTTGACGGATTGACTATTAAGGGAGGGTGTTAGAATATTATATTCTTATGTTGTTAATGGTCAATATTTTAATGTAATGAGTTAGTTTAGGTTTCTACTATTTCTACAATAGTCAGTAGTTAGAAGTAGATAGACATTTAATGTCTACAGTATTTTGCTTCTTCTTTTTATTGTAACTTTTTTCTTTTTGTTAATGCAATCTTCCAATTCATAACTAAACATATTGTCGTGCAGTGCAACATATGGTTGTCGTATCTTGGTCATTGATGTAGTTCCTTATTAAAAAAATTGTCCAATTCACTAATGTCCTAGGTTTGTGGCTTGGGGCATTACATCTACAAGTTTGAGCTAAGAATCCAATTTATACCCATTGTGAAATCTTGTGCTTGGTGATATTTTATCATATCACATGTGCTTCTACAATTTTGAGCTAAGAATCCAATTTATACCATTGTGCTGTCAAGATGTGGTATCAAAATTTTGGAATCTAGCTTAAGATAATGCTGAGGGAGGAGAATTACAACAGGTTCATTCCTTGGCTAGCTACTACTCCATCAGGAGCTGTTAATATCGCCATCATGTCAAGCACCAATTTTCACGAAATTTGCTTTGTACTAGGTATTTATCACAGAGCTCCTTGCAAGCAATTGAACTAAATTTGCATTTCAGTACAGCTCAATTCACCAAAATTGGTGAATAAACCAAAGAAAAGCCATCTAAATTTCCTATATGGTAAAATGGATCCATTACTTCAGTCATTAAAATAGGATGTAGGTAACTGATAATGGGAAAGGATTCATGCCCAGCACCAAAAAGAAAAGGCATTCAAAATCATTATATCTTCCTTCCCACAAAATTTCAGCTTTGACCAAATCTGTTCTCTTTGAGATGAATCACAATGTTAACAGAAGCATTTTGTGCAGAGCAAGAAAATCAGACCTATTGCAGATACATCAGGTGATGCCCATTGAGCCTCTGAGATTTCTGTATGATCCCAAGGGACTTGCAGTAATGGCTGTCCTCTGGCTTGTTTCTGTTGCAAAAGTACATAATGATCTATGGAAAAAGATTTGCTTCCCGGAAAGGATTAGGGCTGGCAGAGGAAGTTGAGTTTGCACATTGTCTTGCAGCTGGTAGTACAAGAAGAATTTGTATGGGAATAAAAATTTCAAGGAAATACCAGAACTACAGAATTCTCATCATGCATCTACAACAGGAAAATAGGATAAGGATCACACAAGAAAAGCTTTTTATGCATTTTATAGCCATTTAACTATGATTTCTCATCATACTAATACTCACACTCAATGGTGAACCATATCTAGACCTGCATCTGGAGATTTAATTTTATTTTTTGAAGGATTTCATTCTTTTGACATCTGTTACCATTGATTGTGCCCTAAAAAGGGGTTATCAAATTTTAAAATCTAGCCTGAAATCTGGTTGAACAAGAGGGAAACTGTAATGAACTTGTGGGATGGCCATGTGCCACCACTACTGCTTCAAGAGTTATCAAGAGTTATCATCATGTCAAGCACCATTCCTGCGTGAAATTTGTTTTGTTTTTGGTACTGATCATCAGGCCTTTATGCAAACAAGTAAACTAATCTTGGGTTTTTCTGGTGTTTATAAGTTATAAGAGTTGTGTAAAAATCATTAAACAGGAAAAAAGTAAACCCTGCCAATTTTTTGTGTATAGTAAAATGGAAATATTTCTATTTTCTATATAAAAATAAAATAGCTCAAAACAGACAATGGTTATTTCTAACAAATGCAGGAGAGTGTGTTTCAGCTTCAAACCAAAGACTTGTATTCTTTAAGACATATCACAAGGTTGACAAAAAATGCCATACAGAAGCAGAATCCTGTTGTAAAATATAAAAAGATGTCTCGAGCAAGATCTTACTCCTACTTAAATTTCAAACCAAATAGATGAAATAAGTATTAGCAAGTCTCCTCGTGTCACAGAAGAATGTTTTACAAAGACACAATCTCGTTCTGCTGCATAAGCACATGATGATCTAGGAAGTAAGATCTACTTTCTGGGAAATTTTCTGGGTAATCAGAGGAAGCAGGGTATGCAGTGTTTCTCCACCAGTTCGCAATTCCAAAAGGAAAAATAATTCCATGGGAACACAAGAATTGCAGAATTCCCATAAGCCTAATCACAAGATCTGGTACCAATTGATGTGTGTTAATACTAAAAGAAGACTACAAATTGCAGAGACAAAAAGTAACCATATACCAAATATCTACCCATTATATATTTTGTATATTGCAGTGGATTTTATATTACTTTTAAATTCTAATTATTGCTTTAATTCATTCTCCAAAGATAATTCCTATCTTTCCAAAATTTATTTTGTCTACATCACTAGCATATGTATTCAATTTGATAATATCCAGTAGCATCAACGAAGATCAGCTGATTGACCTTGACCGCATCAATTCAAAACTTAAAACAAATTGCATTTAATTAGGAGATAACTTTTTACGAGGAAGAGCATAAAATCTTTGGGGATAACGAACTTGAGCCTGATAATATTAATCAAGTAGGCGAGGCTATGCCCCTGAAGCTTCATAATCAGGAATACAGCATTCTAGTCTAGCCTACTTCATAGCAGCAAGAGTCATTGACTCCTTCCACATTTTGTTACTTTGTACTTTGTAGGTTACATTGCAATACATTTTCAGATTCAAACTTCAAAGTAGAGCTATGTAATTGTAGTATGTTACTATGTAGTAATGTACCATGCAATGTGAAATGTAAACAACAATCTGAAAATTAATGAAAAGAAACTATATTAAATATTTCAAAATTCATGGTGCAAACTCCTATTTTCCCTCACTCTCTCTATCTCTATGCAATTATGTTGTCTTTAAAAATATAAAACGGTACTTTTTTTTTTCTGCATTTTTTGGATTCCCATTTTTTCGCAATTAAATAAAAAAATCTTTATCTTTAGGTTTGTCAAATTATTCCTGTGAAAGATTTTTGCTACTACCTCAAAAAAAATACCTGGGATCTATCTATCTATAAATTGTAGTTAATGGCAGTCAAAAACCCTTGTTGGTATCTAATGGGCTCCCCAACAATCATCTAGGAGACTTATGGCTATTCCTGCTACAGAGTTTGTTCAAGTGTCTCAGATTGCACTCAGTTGACACTGAAAAGGGGTTTGCACTAACCAAAACTGCTGGTGTAGACATACAATCAGCCAAAAGTGGTATCTGGCCAGTAGTGCTACAAAGTACAAAATCAACTTGATGGCAAAGAAGCAGTCCCAGCCACAGACTTAGCTGAAAGACATACCGAGTTGGCAACACCATCACATCAACTTGACCACAAAGATGCCTACCTTGTTCCAATGCAACAACCAAGTTAGCTCGTGTGAAGGTGAGAAAACTAAACTTACCCTACAAGTTGACAACACAAATGCCCAATTAGCAATCCTCCACCGGGGAATTTCCATTGTGGACCCTCAATTGATTCTCATCCCTATGCCTCATACCACAGCTGGTGAATCACTACACTGACAAATATAAATTCTCTTCACCTCATTGCAACCACTGCTCCTACATACACCAAGTTTTGATGAGCTCTTTGCAAAGGGAAAAAAAGGATAAGGGAAAAGCAATGGATGAAATGCAGGGAAAGGTGCTAGAGGCAAAACATGCAACTGTAAAAAGATACATTCATCAGCCTCAGGCTACAATAAATCAGGCACAAGAAAGTTGGCTACATTTAATTGGACACCTGACCGCCACAAGCAAGCTTCTTCCTACCTCCCTTCAATGGTACACCTGCACCCCTTCCCATCTGCAAGACAAAAACATGCAAAAGCATTCTCAGAGACAACTTGGTGATGAGAGCTTGACTGATAAGCAAGTGCAAAACTGGATTTGCAGGTTCAATAACTAGTAGCTGAGACTGAGCATGCAAGAATTGGTTATCTCCATACAATTTAAGGAGTAATAATATCTGCACACAGTTCAAAGAGATCCCCAAAGCAAACCAAGACATAGCCGAAGGCAAGGACTTGCAAAATGTCTTAGCACAAGTTGGACCAAAGGAGAATGGAATTCCACCAGGCAACAATAGCTACAACATAAGAGAACAGGTTGGCATTTGCATAGGGCTGTATTTTGCACATTACACCTGAGATTTCTCCAATTTTGCCTACTGCATTGTAAGTCTGTTTTGTGGATAGATTGGGTAATTACACTAGGAGGTTGCTGACACCACATTTATTCCTGAAATTTGTCTTCAAAAGAGCCAGCAACTTTGTAATAAGAATCTTTTGTATGAGAACCAATGAAAGTTGTGCCGGTTTCCTAGGAAATTGTAAATTACATGAACATAGCTATATAATTGTGAGAAAGACATCACCTATGCAAAGGGCATGGTATTTCCTTGAGACTCACACTATCTATTCATTGGATAAAGCAAGGGCATGCAGTGATGTTAGACCTGTTTGTTGCACTCTATGAGAGCCTCTATAACCACTTTAACATATTATATTGATAACAATGAATAAAAAACAACAAAATGCTGCCAGTTTGTGGTCACAACAAGCTTGTAATGATTTAAATCTACTAGTCTAGTATGAATATGTGTTGCTTAAGTAATTTCTATTGAGAAGCAATGGTTGTTATTGGAAAATACAGTGAATGCACAATTGCTTAATTCTAATTAGTAATATATCTACGTATACTTATAAAATTCAACTTCGGTGGTGATATCTTCACTTGTATTGCATTTATTCTATCTGAAAGTATCAAGGCCCAATGCATGCCACAGGTGAGTAGTCTTGGAGTAACAAGCTAGCAAGTAGGTGGCTGTTAAGTGCTAGCTAAAGGTAAGTGCGCACAAAGAAAGATAAATTAATAAATTATCCAACTATGCCACCCTCCTACTTCATTTTCTTGAAGAATTGGAAAGGAAAAGAAGATGTTTTCACTCTCTTTAATGGGCTCCTCTTGTTAACGGTTAACCTCAGTGAAATAAAAATAAAGTCTATAGATGCTCCACAGAAAACCTACAGATATGAGGATAATGCACACCTATTTTAGGGTAAAGCACACAAGTCCAGCCCTCAACATGAGCTTTCCCTCTAAGACAAGATTTCAAAGGGATATCTTTCCTTATATATTTCAGAGTGCCTGTGCTTTTAGACACATGTCCAGGATATCCCATCAAACATGTGTGTCTTCAACATGATCATTAAATACAATGTTCAAAAGGATGCAAATGCCATGCTCCTATGTATCAGTCATTGTAAATGGAAATCCCTCTGGGCAGTCTCCAGGGTCTTTTCATATGCTTGCTTAACATTGCCAATAGTGCCATGCAGATACAAACCATATTCAGAACAGTTATATAAGTGGAAAATCTGAACAGTCTTGATACGAGCCATATACATTTCTTGTGCATACTTGTAGCTGCCTTATTTTTCTACTTAAGCTTCAAATAACATAAGACCAAGGTCATTGTCCACATCATAATTCTCACGTTGTGTGACAATAATTGCACTTCATCATGTAACAGCATTACATATTTTAAGTGAAACATTTTTAAATAAGCAAAAATTGGCAGGGATCGTGTAATAAGCTTGTCTGTGTTTAATATTATCCTGGGTTGGCTCAAAATATGCATTAATGCTACCACATTTTTGGTGCTGCCATGATCAATGTCTCAAATTAATTTGGAACATTTCAAGATCAAAATAAATGATGAATACCTAAATATACACCTCATTTTATCATCAAGATTCTCAGTCATGTTCTAGTAAACCCAATCTGTTTGAATATCAAACCATTCTGTTGAATATAACTTGTGGTCCAATAACTGCAGGAACCTATAAACCAATAGATTTTAAACATTTGTAAGCCATACCTCAGCCCACACGAGCTTCTTTGGTCTAGTGTCATCACTCATACTATTCTCGTCTGATTTAGAATCTTCATTAGCAGAGTTTTGCACATCTACTAGATCAACAATAGCATTTGGCTGAATGCGTACACAAGACTCAGTGAGACTATGTTTGCTCTTCCCCTGCCAGGTATCAATCCAAAGAAAAATATGACACCAATTATAACAAATATGAATAAAACTAATCATATATGTTTAAACAAAATTGCTACCAGACAACCAAGAATTTGATTCCAAACAATGAAAACTGCCAGAGATACACATATAGAATTACAATCAATTACATTTTTGGGTATTAAAAAAATTATATATAATTTAGCAAAATAACTCCTTTATTGTACAAGTATAACACTAATCAAGAGATAAAAAACAATCAACAAATTTAAAATATTTTTGTATATAGTGAGCTGAAATTGATCTACTTCCAGAAAGTATCACCAACTTCAATGGAGACAAACTTCGATTCTCCAACAAACTCTTGCTAAACCAAATAATCAGATGGTATTTATCATCATAGATATGATAGAAATGGCCAGTCAATGTTAAGAACAAATGCACTCCTCTCCTATCTGGGTAAGATAACTTCTGCTACTTTGTCTTTTGGGTTTATGCCAAGGTAAGAGTGATGGAAGACAAGATCCAGATACAACAGTTCAACCTGTAAAGCTTTCTACACTACAATCTTGAATCTTCTAAAATGAACCATCCAGTCCAGTCCCAAATGAGGTTCGTGATGCTCCTCTTCATCAGGATGACAGGCTTAACATTAGTTTTCAATCATCAGTTGTGAGGATCTCATTCAGAATCTTAAGTCTCTGCATATTAGTGTCTCTCTTCAAATTACTTCCATTGATCATGTTAGCACTAATGACAATCTTTAATTAAATCCTTCTGTTGCTGCTTAAAAAGACTTAATAAGTCAATAGTTCAGAATGAAATAACATTGTTGTCCTTCCATTTGTAGATTTTAAATGGCCTTTTTATATGCTTTTCATACCCTTTTTGACTATCGATAATTAATAATGTTGATCTTCTTCAAATGTTTCCAAGATGTTCATTTGAAGCTCCTTACCAAAAGCAAGCAGGTATTCTATCAGCTCAATATAAAAAGAACTCTATTTGGCAGGCTCTTCAAACTACCACACACCTTGGCTGAGATTATATACGCACATCCCTAAGTCATATCTCAAAACCTTAGGGCCTTAGGCCCTAAAGTCTAGGAGTTAATGTAATGGCTTTGCGTTTCATTTATTCCTAATTGTTTGTATTCTGTCTCCCTTCTAATCCACCTTGAATCAAAAAAACAAATCGACAAAAGTAACTTTTGACTGGCCATCAATTGCAAAATTAACTTTCTAATCATCTATATGCCTTGAATTTATTATCGTAAGACCTATCTAACAAAAGAGTATATTAAATATTAAATACTCTCCTAAAATGTATTGTCATCTATATAAGTAAAGAATTGAAGATTTCAGATGTTACTTTATGGATATCCCAACAGTTAAAATGTTACACCTTGAGTTGTTTTACAAATTACTTTTAACTTTTTGCGTTAAAAATGTGTTTTGATATCTGCTGATGACTATATGTTATTTGACAACTTGATGAAATTAAATGCAATGCAATGTGTTTCAAATTTAGTGATTATTATTATTTAATCAAGATTATGATGATGTTGTGATTAATAACAGGCTAACTATGTGATTGGATTTCTAAGTGAAATGCAGGATCAAATTAATACCCTCCAAAGGGAGAGGGAGAGTATTACTGGGGGGAGGAGTATAGACTTTGGAAATGAATAGGTTTATACCAAATGAGTTGAGCACACACTCACATAGGTCTAAGTAACCAGTTCAGGTAAGTACCCTAGTCCTATCGTTGAGTCAATTTTTGCGTTTTGTCTTAGTTTGGATTGAGTCATAAGGTTAGGTTAAGCCTTGTCAAGTCTTGGCCTAATCTATTTCAATAAAAATAAAATGATATATAACTATCATTTTTGTTTCTTCAATTTGTCAATTTTATTTATATTAAGTCAAATCGACTATTATCAAAATGTATTATATATATATAAAGATATTTGGATATATAATCGATTATATATATACATACACACACACACACACACATATGTAAAGGCATATTATCATGCTAATAAAAGCATGTCAAGGTAGTTACATCTGTTCAAACCTTAATACCACTTTGTGGGGCTTAAAAGTGTCCATTTAAGGCTTTAAACAAGGAGTTTTAAATGGCATTAAAGCCATTCTAATGATCACAAAGAAGCCGCGGCAGTTGTCTAGCTGTCATCATTCTTATAAAAGCAAATAGTGGAAAGTAAATAAGAAAACCGTATTAACAACTACATGAGGCTAAAGCCTCCAACATAGGCATTATTCTTGCTTGATAAATGTGAAGTTATTGAGATTGAGTGAGCCGTAACAGAAGGGCATGAAGTTTAAATGTTTAGTCGAGCCACTAAAGAGGCAGTTCCTTCTATTTTTAGCAGGTCATGTGAATGTGAACAAAAGGGGAGAGGCGATGCATGTAAAAGAGATTATGATTATTCTTATGGAGAGGACTTGAAAACACAGAAAGGAGACGTTATCATTATTCCTATTGCATTGTGATTGGTTTTACTCTCTTTTACATCCACAAGGAGAGAAAAGGAGCGCTGGTTTGTGAATAGAGAAGATGTCATGTCCCCAAAATCGTGACATTTAAATACCCTATCTTGACTCCATTTATTTCAAATACCCTATCTTGACTCCATACTATTGCTTATCTCCATGGACAGTTGCGAGCTCCATTCTGATTTATACTGAGAGCCTTGCCCTGCCTCAATGCTATTGTTTATTTCTATAAGTTGTTTCCTTATGCTGCAGATATATTTATGTGTTTCATGAACTTTGTTGTGCATATATGATAATTGTGCTTGCTTTAGTTACTAATACTCAAGTTCTTTAATATAATTGCTAACATTAATCTACTAATTAGATTATAGTTCCTTCATTATGATTATTGCATTTATAATGATCTATGAGATAAAATGACATGAATCAATAAGTGTTTACATTGTGTTTGATCAAATATTGTCTTCTAAGTGCTTGTAAGCCTACTAGGGAGAGGAACGGCCTGAGAAAAGCGGTGCCTAAAAACCCCACCCAAGTCCGCCCCTAGGACCCAAGGCAGGGATGGGCCATGGAGGGGTGCCAAGTCCACTTAAGGTTCTGCCCAGTCCCAAGGCACAGGTTGGGCCATGGAGGGGTGGGGGTCCCACCTAAGATTCACTACGGCCATGGAGGGGTGGTAGGCCTAAGCCACTTATAAGCTCCGCTGGCTTCCCCCAGTAGGTCATGTGTTTTCGGAGGTGATGTCATGGGTGGAGAAAGCAGTTACAAGCCACCTAGAGGGGAAGGTTGTAGGTTACAACCCCTTGAACTTAGCTAAGGACTTCGGGCGGATCTACCCATATGGGTAGAGAAAGCAATTACAAGTTGCTAAGAAGGGAGGGTTGTAGTTTACAACCTTTGGACTAAGAAGAATGGCTTCAAACGGATCCATCCATGCCACTCCTCATGTGTCTTAATAATTGCATTTATGATTATATATTTATATTTGGATGCCTAGATATTGCTAATGAACATGTGTATATGTGGGAATATTGCTCACTTTGTGGATGCAGGTGATCAGCCAAGAATACCCCATCTTAGAGTATCCAATTGGCCAACCCTAACCCTAAAACAAGCAAGTTCCAAGACAAGACCAGGTAAGGGACATTACAAAAGAGTTCATTGCAGAGTTACCTCATTATATAAGCCATACATTGGCAATCCTTCACAAGATTCGAGCTTTCAGATTTCATTTTTCTGTTAGTGGTAGTTCTATTGAGAATACTTGCAAACATAAACAGTGTTTCAGACAGTAAAAAGTAGTGACTTCTTGGGAAACTCGATAGGGAGTTGTAGCTGTACATTAGAATTTCAGGAACTGCAGAAATAGAGAGTTATACAGGCATGCATCTATACATTATTTTTCCTGAATAATTTTTTTAGTTAAATCTGGAAAATCTAATATGGAAAGATGAAAGAATAATTTATTATGATGAATTTTATATGCTAAAATAGAGAAAAGAACAGTCTGATTTTTACAGACTAATGCAAGAATTTATTTAATATTTCTTTCACTCTACAATGGACAGCAGAGTAGAGAATTAATTCTCAGCTGTGTTAAGTTAAATGATTTGTTCCATTTTTTTTCAGGAAGAGTATATTCCAGTA